>LGSM01000004.1:0-231283 GCA_001314345.1 Phytophthora multivora | reverse complement strand
TATGCATTTGGAGCAGCGTTGTTGTCGAATAGTTGGGGCGACAGCAATTGCTGCGCAATGAATAATATGAACTTGGAGTATATTTTCATGATGTTTTAAATATTTAAAAATATCACTTGCAGCATAACGGCTGATTGTACACACATCAGTGCTGTCGTTGAAGCAGATTTATGGATGACGTCATCAATTTGGCAACGAGAAATCAGAGTGCTTCGTGTTCATGCCATGCAACACAAAGCGTCAAGCTGGTGATGAAGTTTGTTGTATAAATTTATACGTGTAGACTACTTTTAAACATCTACATGATGTAGAGTTTCCCTGCAACACGACTCGAGATCACACATGAAGACCCCCGGTCGCTTGACGAATAAATTTGTGATTGTCATGCGAACAAGAGGATCACCTGAACTGGGTGATCTTCTTCAAATTCCTGTCCTCCCATTGGTTTCTCAGTGCACATACAAAAACAAGGTTTGATTATGAAGATCGCGCAACAAAGAGTGTAGATTGGCTAAAATCTAGCTAGCAATGTATGATTCGCTTTGCTATTTTTTTCAGCGGCCATTATCAAACTTGCCTTCAAGCGCTCAAGCCTCCCCCAAGAAGGATCTCCTGACAATGGCCGCCCCCACGCACAACATGAAGTACCGTTTCCTGGGCAACACCGGTCTGCTGGTGTCGCGCTTGTCATTCGGCAGTTGGGTCACCTTCGACACGCAGCTGGACTTCGAGAAGGCCTACAGCATCATGGAGCACGCGTACAAGAACGGCGTCAACTTCTTCGACAATGCTGAGGTGTACGCCAACGGCCAGTCAGAGCTCATCATGGGCAAGGTGGTCAAGGCCGGCATTGAGCGCAAGCTGTGGGAGCGTGAGGACCTCGTAATCAGCACTAAGCTCTTCTTCGGCACCAAGTCTGGCCCCAACGATGTGGGTAACAGCCGCAAGCACATCGTTGAGGGTATGAAGGCGTCGCTCAAGCGTTTCGACCTGCCCTACGTGGACCTGGTCTTCTGCCACCGTCCTGACCCTTCCACGCCTATTGAGGAGACCGTGCGTGCCATGAACTTCGTCATTGAGCAGGGCTGGGCCTTCTACTGGGGAACCAGTGAGTGGTGCGCCAAGGATATCATCGAGGCCTGCGAGATCGCCGACCGCCTCGGCTTGATCCGTCCCGTGTACGACCAGCCGCAGTACCACATCCTGGAGCGCTCGCGTGTCGAGTATGACTTCGATGTGCTGTACAAGAAGTACAAGTACGGCCTCACAACGTGGTCGCCGCTTGCGTCGGGTGTCCTAACGGGCAAGTACAGCAAGGGCATTCCGGAGGGTTCGCGTCTGTCCATGCCGTCGTACAAGAACATGCTGTCGAACGGTCTGGAGGAGAAGATTGCCAAGGCGGACAAGCTCGCCGAGGTGGCCAAGGAAATCGGCTGCTCGCTAGCTCAGCTGTCGATTGCCTGGGTTGCGGCCAACCCGCACGTGTCCACGGTGATCCTTGGCGCCACCAGCATCAAGCAGCTGGACGAGAATCTGAAGGCCATGGAGTTTGTGGACAAGATCACGCCCGAGGTGCGCGAGAAGATCGACGCCATCGCCGACTTCAAGCCCAAGATTGTTCCTCAGGCCGAGCCCCACGTGATCAACCTGCGCCAGAAGTGGCTGTAAATGTCATTTGCAATTGTTTGCCAGCACCGAGCGTGGTTGAGCGCAGACATTCGTCGTAGAAGCTCCAACTGCGATTGAGATGGCAACAGTTTTTGCTGTTCGTTTAATCCGAGAAAAATATAAACCCGGAATGATTTGCCACGGAACAGCTTTTTCACCATATCGTACATGCCAGTATGGAAGTTGAAACTGCTTCGTGTGTGTGTGTGTGTGATTTTTTTCAACTGAAAAGTACACTACTATACGGTAATGCTAGTCGCGGCCAAATTTCACAAGTGGAGACTTCGGTGTGGGAAAGTTTCCTGTCTATGCAGTTTATGCACAAGTTTTGCACCGCCGAACCAGCCAGTCCGTGCTCCGCCTTCAATCGACGAGATACTAGTTGAACCAGTCTCCATCTTTCCTGCCTTCAATAGCCCCACGTCACCATTGTTTGGTGAGACCAGAGGTTCAACTGCCAGGGAGAGCATCTTGGTTTTCTGGCGTTGGGACCTTGCTGCAGTACGTCAGTCTTCGCTTTCGGATCCTGGGCTCACAACTCAATTCACTCCCAGAAGCACTAGCACCCCGCCTAATACAGCCATGAGCACTCCGACGTCGCACAACATGAAGTACCGCTTCTTGGGTGACTCCGGCCTGCTGGTGTCGCGCTTGTCGTTCGGCAGTTGGGTCACGTTCGACGCGCAGCTCGACTTTGAGAAGGCATACAGCATAATGGAGCACGCCTACAAGCAGGGCATCAACTTCTTCGACAATGCGGAGGTGTACGAGAACGGTCGCTCCGAGCTTGTCATGGGCAAAGTGGTCAAGGCCGGCATTGAGCGCGGTGCCTGGACGCGTGAAGACCTGGTAATCAGCACCAAGCTCTTCTTCGGAACCAAGCCTGGCCCAAACCAAGGCGGCAACAGCCGCAAGCACATCGTCGAGGGTATGAAGGCGTCGCTCAAGCGCTTTGATTTGGACTACGTCGACCTGGTTTTCTGCCACCGCGCTGATCCGTTCACCCCGATGGAAGAGACCGTAAGTTATTACGCAGAAGGTGGAGAGTGAAGCTTTCTCGCTAATATTTCCGTTGAATTTTCAGGTCCGTGCGATGAACTACGTGATTGAACAAGGGTGGGCGTTCTACTGGGGCACCAGTGAATGGACTGCGCAGGAGATCATTGAAGCCTGTGAGATTGCGGACCGCCTTGGTTTGATCCGTCCGGTATGAAATTTATCTTGTATCTCCTTCAATTTCATGGCACAGACTAACAATTCTTCACTTTTAGATCTTCGACCAGCCGCAGTACCACATCCTGGAGCGCTCGCGCGTCGAATACGACTTCGATGTGCTGTACAAGAAGTACAACTACGGTCTCACAACGTGGTCACCGCTTGCGTCTGGTATCCTCACAGGTAAGTACAGCAAAGGGATTCCGGAGGGTTCGCGTCTGTCCATTCCGCTGTTCAAGAACCTTCTTTCCAATGGCCTTGAGGAGAAGATCGCCAAGGCGGTGAAGCTGACAGAAGTCGCAAACGAGCTAGGCTGCTCCACGGCCCAACTGGCTATCGCTTGGGTGGCATCCAACCCGCATGTGTCCACGGTGATCCTTGGTGCCACCAGCATCAAGCAACTGGACGAAAACCTTAAGGCTCTCGAGTTCGCGGACAAAATTACACCGGAAATCCGCGAGAAGATCGACGCCATTGCCGACTTCCGCGCCAAGTTGGTGACGGACCCGGAGCCTCATGTGCTTGCGCTGCGGAAGCAGTACCTGTAGGTCGCCAGTGTTACAAGTCTTTCACAGGAAATCCGAGAAGATGTGCTTTATCAGACTCGTAAAAAAATGGAAGTCCACCCCTTGTTCATTTGTGAACGCATGTAAGTGGCAGCATTTTAAACGTTTTTCAATATTGTTTTGTGCGGTTAGAGATAATTGAAATTGGCGTACTTACACGTGCACTGCTTTCGTTGGTTCTCGTTCTTTTTCTTTCTCTTTTTCTTTGGAAAAAGTGGTGTGTTGCACATTCAAACATGTGATTTCTGATTTTGGCGGGTCTGATCTCTATTGTGATTGGCTCGTTCCAAAACCACTCAAAAGCTTTCGCGCGTAATTCGGTTAAGTACGTTTTAAAGTGCCGCGTTCGGTTCTTCACCAAAGACAAACAATCGGGAACGTGGCAACGTTGAGCTCCAGAGCGCCATCACTAGAGACATCCGACACGCGACGGGACAAGCCTCTGCTTATTCTCCATTATCTTGTTGCTAGTATACCACTTCTCCGACGGCGTTTCTTTCCATGCCGACCGCGCTATTAACCATGGAAGACACCCATCATTTATCGACAGACCTCGGTCACGGTACGTTTAAACCATATTCTGCCGGTACTTTCAAGAATCTAATAGTCTAACTGTATTGTACACAGACTACTTCGACTCAGACAGCCTCTCAAGCCTCCATACAGCGTGGCTAGACGACGAACAGCTGAGCCATGTGCCAATTCTGGACGTCTTCGCTGATATTTCGACGCCCAAAGCAAACGCCAGCGACGCGGACAACTCAAATATTACATCGAAAGCAACAAAACAGTCCACAGCAGCAGATTCAGCGCTTAATACGGAACTTGGAGACCACGACGCTCAGCTACTAGACGAAGCTCTGGACTTTCGTTTCGATACGGATCTATCGCCCATTCTGGAGCCATTTGCTGACGCTACTGTGGCCATGAGCCCACTGAAGATGCGACGGAGACAGTCTAAGAGCCCTCGGACACGCAGAACGAGCAGTTCTCCATTGAGGAGAATTGCAACGATCACAACACCACGACGTACCAGCAGAATGGAGATTGGAGAGGAGTCAGCACCGCTGGATGTTATGAATAGGCCCAGGACCAGGAGTTCGTCGTGGCAGGAACAGGAGCGGAACACCTTCTTTACTATGTTTAAGGTGAAGTGGCCGCCTACTCCGAAGGGTAAACCAGTGCCACCTTTCAGCTCGCTGCTGCTGCAACGCTTTGATGCTATCAGTACGAAGGTTCGGACTAAGAGCGTGATGGAAGTGCGGCAATTTTACACTACAGTGATGCAGAATATATCGAAACTTCTGGAGGTTGTGGAGAACGACATCGACCTGATGAACCCTGACCAAGTGCGGATCACTGTTTGGTGCTGGAGCAAGCTGATGGCAGACAAGAAACATTACGATGAGTGAGCATCTGCTTGGTTGGCTGACATATAGCAACTGTCATGTGGTTTTAACATACTCGTATCTACTTGATTAGGTTTCAAGCGCTCGATTCGGAGCCTGCATCGATGAAGATCATTCTGGCAACAGTATTACTCCAGTCTATCATTCGTAGCCGCCGTCAAATGCTCAAGGCCAAGTCAGACAGCTCAGCCAATAACAACACAGCACCTGGCCTCACTTCCATTTCCGCGTGGGTGTCGAGATCAAACCTCAGCTCGTTTTTCGCGAAAGGAAGCGTGCCGGTTCCAGAGACGCCGTCTGTGCAAATTCATCATCCAATGGTGCGAAAGAAACACTCAAAGGGTGTGTTGACTTTGCCAACTGCCAACTGCGAATCTCCAAGAGCGGCGGCTTTGAAGCGTAAGCGCAGTGCGTCCACAGAGCGTTCTCCTGCTGACTCGGCAAAGACGTCCCGCCCTAATGAAGTGGAAGCGATCTCTTTCACGAGCCCCACTCCCACAGACAAGCGGTCTCGGTCTCGCACCCGAAATGGAGTTGCATTCCACACGCCGCAGCAGTCTCGAAAGAAGATTTACATCAAGATGCGCATGGTTCCTCAGGACAAGCAGACAAAGGCGGATATGGTGCGCTGCGGCTGCCGGCCAAAGGTGGAGCTAAAGCTGTCGTCGACGAAGAAGATTTCGGAGATCACGGAGCACATGAGCAAGAAGTGGGCGAAAGTGTGTTCAGTGCTGCCTAAAGGGGCCGTGCTGTGCTTTTTCCAGAAGAATGGGACTGACAAGTGGTCCAAGGAGGACTCCAACGTATCGTGTTTTGATATCTGGAAGCAATGTGGCAAGCAGAGCAAAGGGGAAAACGTGGTTGATGTGTCATATCTGTGGAGGGTGCCCGAGAAATCGGCTGATGAAAACATCCAAACACAAGATTTGGTTCCGTTGTTGGCGCCACCGGGGCTTTTCGAGCAGGAAGTGGCCAAAAGGAACGAAAGTGAAACCACGCAGTTGTCCCGTGCCCATGGCCTACTGGAGTTCGGCCAGAAAGTTGCTTTCGATCGAAGCATTGCCGATGAGGCGAAGGAGGAGGCAGCAGGGCTCGAAGCTTTGATCAGCGATAGCGGTGGCGAAGACCTTGGTGAGGAGTTTAGCCCCTCTACCGGCCGTTTGCGCCGGCGTATCCAGCCGATGCTGGTTTCAACGGAAGAGTTCAATATCTAAGAGTAAGCAGATTTTGTAATAGTACTCACTTGTATCGGGAAAAGCAAAAACTGCATTTGTATTGTCTGAATATATCTAGTTTTCCGGCTGAGCTAGCAGGAGACGGTAGTGGAAGCCGCTCTCTAAAGACAGAACTTTCATGCCAGCGAGTTCTTCCACGGGGTGAATTCCAGACTCGAAATTCCACTCAAACGCTCGACCGTCGGCTGTGCTCAGGATTTGTCAGTAATCGAGAATCTCTACAAAATCAACGGCTCAAGTGACGTACCTGTGACGAATGAAGATTTGTCCACGCCCTTGCCGATCTTCACGATGTCCTTAGCACGCACAACTTGTTCGTTGGTGATCTGTACTGGCGTCGTGTGCATCTGCGAAGCTACGTGGGTAAAGTCGTTCTTTTCCTGACGGCCAGAAGGCGTACGACCAGCCAGCCAGATCTTTTCGTCGGCTGAAAGCAAACACAAAGGTTGTAAGACACATGCTGCTAACGCAAGCAATCGACGGCGACAGCGAACTCACCAGTAATGAAAGTCGTGTGAAATTGGCTGCACTTCAAAAGCTTCACGGCATCGCTAGTTCGCACGAGTCGTGGGGTAATTTGGTCGCCGTTGCTCTCTTCTTTTCCCTTCGGGTTTAGCAATTTACCCCACAGGTACAGTTCGCCGTCCTCTACGTAAAATAAACAAACACCATGGCGTTAGCTACTGGATAGTAACTTATCCCCAGTAATCAATCACACTCAGCTTACCTGAAACAGCGCAAGAATGGTTGAAGCCAGCGCCAACTTGGGCGATCTTCTTGCCTTTCAACGCAATCACTTCTTGCGGTGCAGAGGTATTACCCGTGCCGAAGCCAAGCTGACCTCGTTCACCCTTTCCCCACGTAAATACCGTGCCATTCTTCGTCACCGCAAGGCCGTGTTGGTAGCCTGCAGCAATATCCACGATCTCATCGCCGTCGATGTCCACGTGCGTCGGCGGCTGGACACTGACGCCCTCCTCGCCGACGCCGCACTGGCCGTAGCCATTGGCTCCCAGCGTAAACAACTTGCCGCTTTCTGTCAACAAGAACGTCAACGCTGTGGAACACACGATCTTCTTGACTTTCTCTCCCTCGGGAAGGTCCAGCAGTGCCGGCTCAAGCGTGTCCACTCCTCGTGCACGCGTGAAGTTGTTCATCCACCACACGAGCTTCGGGAGCACCCGTTGCATGTTGGTAGAGCGGATCACATCACGGAACGAGTGCGTGCGTCCGTAGATATAAGCGTCTCCGTCGTTCGTGATGAAGCCAGCGTGGGCCCAGCCAACAGAGATCTCCTTGACGGACAAGCCGGTAGTTGTCGGCAGTGGTGTGGGGGTCAGCACATTTTCGTAGCTGCCGGTGCCCAATGCACCCAGGAATCCGTCGCCGTACGACAGCAAGATAGCTGCATTTATGCGTCAAATTGGCATAGCATTGTGGTTGCAATACATGAATCAATTAGAACTGGGGAGTAGAGCGACACAGGATATTTTTTAAAACGTACGGCCAGGAGCAGAGCTGACGGCTTGCGTCGATAGGGCGGAGGCTACGAGCGGCGGATTAAAAGCAAATTAGACGAGTGAAAGGTGGATTTAAAATGCAGCAGATAAAGCATACTCCGAACTACGGCGAGAGCTGGCCGACTGACGGCGGTGAGGGAGCGCAGCATCATGATGCACTTGACGATCACCACCACACGCAGAATGACCGGAATCTGAAAGAAGACGCTGATTGGGTTAAATGCGGATGATAAGTAGCCAATGGTGATCGTACAGCACACGACAAGCACACTTCAAGAAGGAAGGAATTACTTTGACACTCGTACACGAAGCTTGCCAACAAATAAAAGATAAAAAAATTAAAAACACAATCATAAAGGTGGACTGTTAACGAGGCGTCCAGCACAACGACATAGCAAAGGACACGTAGGCGTTCTGTTGACGATCCCGGAAAAATCAATCCGAGCCCTACTCCAGGCCTTGGTTGCAGAGCGGGCACGATGGCGCACGCTGCGCGTTGACGGAGGTGAACGCCCACTTGTCCAGACACTCGAGGTGAAACTCGTGCTTGCACTTGCGCAGCAGACGCAGCACATCGCCGTTCTGATACTCCTCGCAGCAGATGCAGCACGTGTCGTTGTTGGACGGACCTCCCCTGTACTTGACCAGCAGATCCACAAGTTCTCGGCGCTCCACGCAGCCGGCAAAGTCCACCTCGCGACGCTCGAGTCGCTGTTTGAGTTCAGTGATGCTGGCTTCTTTGAGCTCCTCAGGCGTCTTGAACTCCTCCGTCGGCATCACCTGAATAGTTCGCAGCGTACGATTGAAGGTCTCAGAACGCGCTTCCTCCTGTGCCGCACGATTCTGGTTGTTGGTTTCGCGCTGTGCCGCCGCCGCCGATACCTGTGTGTACGCCTCACGGAAGAACGCTACCCAGCCCATCTCGGGGTGCTGCACAAACAACTACAGTGAGTATTGCACCCTATTATACAAAACTAGGTAGGATTCACTGTATCCAGTGAATCCAGCACGTACTCGTCCTCGGAGCTGGTGCAACACGCGGCAGAAGCGCGCGGCCTTCCAGAAGGTCATGAGCGAGAGTCCGACCAGGAACAGGATGGCCACGTTGAGCGCCAGTGACGCGCCCTCGTTGTCCGCAGCGTTGCTCTGCAGCAGCGGCATCACCACCTGAACGAACAGCAGCAGCGCCACCATCCAAGGGTTGTCCGTCGCGTTGATCATCACGAACATGGCTGTTGCTCTTTGTTGGTCTCTTCACTACGGTATTGCTCTCAATTTGATAAATGAAGAAGAAAAAAAACGAAGAGCTCTTTTTTATGGCCCGTCACTATCACATGATACCACATCAATAGGTACACTGTACCAATTGAGCTCTTCCTGACAGGAATACAATACGAGACTATGAACGCCACGGCTCCGGCGCTGATCCCGCCCTTCCGCTTCAGTACTGTGCAGCAAGGACTGTATCGCGGCTCGTACCCGACGCTGAAGAACTTCCGCTTCCTGCGTCGCTTAGGTCTCAAGACTGTGGTGTCTGTGATCCCAGAGCCGCCCACCAGCGACCTGGCGGACTTTTGTGCCAATGAGAAGATCACATTGCTGCATTTTTACGCCGAGAAGTTCACGTCCGACAATGTGACGGTGTCACCCGCCACGGCAGCGCAGATACTAGAGATCCTAGTACAGCAGAAGAATCTCCCGCTGTACATCCACTGCCTCGACGGATCCAACGTCTCAGGAATCGTCGTCATGATCCTCCGCAAGCTCCAGAACTGGACCAAGCTTGCTACAGTCTCTGAGTTCTGCAGGTGCGTTGCTGTAGATGGTAGTGGAGGCAACACAAGCTACCGGCTAATGTGTACGTTTGGTTATGTGGTGCAGGTTCACTCGGGACCACGGCATTGAGAAGGACGAATCCGAGTACCTGGCAGGCTTTTCGGAGGAAATCGTGGTGACTGCTGATGCTCCGCGGTGGTTATGGAATGGCGTACGGGTCACGAAGCACCCGACGATGATCGTGCACCAGCCAGATCTGGAGCTCGCGACGGCCAACACGCTTGATGCTGCAGGAAACCCGAACAACGGCGCCCCAAATCTCAAATGGGAGACGGAAGGCGAAAAGACTGAGGCCATTCTGCGGCAGTTCGAGGAAGCCAGTCGTAGTCGCATCGGAGAAGTTGTCGAAGGTAGTGAAGAGGTGGAAACGATCATGGAGGAGGCACTGCAGGACCTCCCACTCACTCGGTCACTCGAAGCGTTGGACCTTGCAGGCGTTTGACGAGACTTTTGCGCTCCGGTAACAATACTTTTTGTATCATCATCGTATTGCAGCCGCCACATGCAAAGCGAACCCTCTGTCCCTCATAAACTCTGGCGCCCGACTTGTACTCGAGTTGCTATCCAAGGCGCCAAAAATCAATGCGCCAATCACAATCGTCCATCCCGCCGGTGCAGTTTATCAAGAGCTCATTTAGCAATTCGCATGTCTTCCATCAAGCCCAACGATACTCCACCTTCAGCACCATCAACAATAGATGGCCCTTCATCTGAAACGGAGGCCGCCGCCACATCAGCTATGTTCGTATTCACAGCGGACAAGGCTGGCATGAAGGGCGTGGACAAGCAGCACGTTCAGGAGGTGGTGCACAAGATGTCCAAGGACTCGTCCTTTTATCAGAAATCCCTGCGCGACAACGAAAAGGTGGAGCAACGCGTGGCCGCTATGCGCGAGAAGCTCGCGTGTCTTACAGGTGGTCAGCAACTGCGACTGCAGCAGGAGGCTGATGCTCGAGTCAAGCAACTGGAGGCGACGCGAGACCTCTCGCGCACCGTTGTTGTCGTGGACATGGACATGTTTTACGCTGCCGTCGAGATGCGAGACAACCCAGCACTGCGCGACGTGCCCCTCGCGGTTGGTGGCCTCAACATGATCAGCACAGCCAACTATGCAGCGAGGCAATTTGGTGTACGGGCTGCCATGCCTGGATTTATAGGCAAGGAGCTCTGTCCAGAACTGCACTTTGTGCCGGTGAACATGGAGAAATACGCCGGCGTGGCAGCTCAAATCCGCGCGGTGTTTGCGGAGTACGACCCGAATTTTGAGGCGTTCAGTCTAGACGAAGCATGCCTGGATTTAACGGACTTTGTGGCGAAAAACTGGCAAAAGTATGTTTCAGTTGCTCAGGGTGAAATTGAGTGTAAGGAAAGTGAGGCTGATCAAGACTGGGCTTCGTCGACTGAGGGCCGAGCAGAGATTGCAGCTGCAATCGTTCGTGAGCTGCGCAAGAAAATATTCGATTGCACCCAGCTGACTGCAAGTGCTGGCATTGCAGTGAATGCTACGCTTGCCAAGGTATTGCCCTACTCTCGCTTCTAACTTTGCCCTTTACCAATGTAACTCACCAGTGCTGATGCTGTAGATCTGCTCTGACATGAACAAGCCCAACGGGCAGTATGTGCTTCCATTCACACGCGAGCATGTGCTAAAATTTATTAGTGAGTTACCTGTGCGCAAGATCGGTGGAATTGGGAAGGTGACTGAGAAAATCCTCAGCGAGGCCCTCAACGTCCATTCTGGTGGCGAGCTCTATGCCATGCGGGGCAAAATATCCCATTTATTCTCCGAGAAGACTGCTACGTGGCTGCTCCAGACGGCACTTGGGGTACGAGAACGGCGTGAAAAACAGGAACGCAAGAGTTTCAGCCGTGAACGAACTTTCAGGAGGTTAAGTGATCTAAAGCAGCTCGAAGCCAAGTGCCTCGAAATCTGCAAATTTCTTGCCAAAGACCTCGAGAAGGCCGACAAGGCTGCCAAGAACGTGACGTTTGTCTACAAGGACACAGATTTTGCACGTTGCTCGCGGTCAATGACGCTAGCGTCTGCGGTTTTCACTGCTGAGGATCTGTATTCTAATGCGGTCGAGTTATTGCGTCGCGAACAACCACTCACGCTGCGACTCATGGGAGTCCGAGCAGCGGCTTTAGTTCCCCGTCCTAAAAGAGATGTGGACCCTTCTCAGTCTACTATGGCCCCGACAGACAACAAGAGGCAAATTGAGATCACAAAGTTCGCCGAGCGTGTCACGGAATCAGCGAATCCCCCACGGAAAATGGGATGCGAGCAGGATGCTCTCATGTCCGGATGTGCTGTCGTGGATGCATTCTCTTCACAGAGTACAAAGCCAAAGAAGAACGGTATTACGGATGCTTTCACTGCCAGATGCAACCCGAACAGTGAGTCCAAGGTCGACAACAAGCCATGTCCAATTTGTGGGAAGCTGCTGAACGCTGGAAACAACATGGAGGTGAATGCCCACATCGACGCGTGCGTCGGGAGTAAAGAATCATCTTCATCGTCTCCACTGCGTCGCAAGAAGCCGCATCAGAATGCGATATCCCAAGCGTTCACAACTGTTGAAGACTCGACGAAGCCAGTCGACGAGGACTCCAAGCCGTGCCCTATCTGCAGAAAGCTGCTCAATGCTCGAAACAACATGGAGGTGAATGCGCACATGGATGCATGTGTTACCAGAGATCGATCACCGCAGCAGAAGATCACAGGCAAGAAAAGGAGTGCCCAAGACATGTCTAAAAGGAATGGTATCGATGTATTCTTTCGCAAAATCTACTAGTAATACAAACATGTACAGTGACACTAAAAAATAAAAGAATGCTGACTATCTACTGCCGAAGTTTAAGAGGAACCAAGTTTCAGCTTTCAACAAAGACGTACTAAAAGAATTTACGGGTGGACGGAGGATTCAGCGTCATTCCTCACGTGTGCCAATTTATAACCATGAAAAAGGAGATCAACGAAAACATGGTTTTAGGTCTGCAAAATGCCTTCTCTATGCAGTTGGAATTCGCGGTATCTAAATCGCCTCCCAAGTCACTCTACATACCACATCTAGGAGTATTCTTCTATAGCAAATAAGGTATCGATCGAATGGATCGTGGGTGCGAAGTAGAAGCCGCTTATTCCTCATCCGAGTCGCTCCAGTACTCACCGGCAGCCTCGGCCTCCTTTTTAGCTTTTTCCTTGGCCTTCTTCTCCTTGCGGGTAAGTTTGCGCTTGATCTTCTTCTTGTGAACGTTGCCGAAAGCATCCGTGATCTCCTCCTCGTCCTTCTGCTCGATCTTGGTCTTGTCCTCAGCCTGCTGGCCCTCGATGCTCAGGTAACCGGCGTCGACGTTCCACGTCTCCTGGGTCAGAGCCGAAGAGAACTCGTTGTGGTGGGTAATCATAACCACACCACCGTTGAACTCCTTAATGGCCGAAGCAAGGGCACCAAGCGAGTCGCGGTCAAGGTAGTTCGTGGGCTCATCAAGCACCAGAATGTGGGGGTTCAGCCACATGGCAGCGGCCAACACGACCTTCACCTTCTGGCCACCGGACAGACCACGCATACGGGAGTGCGTACCGAACTCGGCGCCCAGACCGAAGCAGTCAAGGTGCTTCTGCACGGCAATGGCCGTAGGCGGACGGGCCTGCAGGTTAGCACGAGCAGCTTCGCGGTCATCGGCGATCTGCAGGAGCTTGTCCCAGCCCCACTTCTCACACTTCTCACGCGGCACCCAGGCGTTCTCGTCAACCGGGCACTTGTCCCACTTGAGTTCGTACTCGAAACTCTTCTTGAATTTACGGCGGGACACAATCTCCTCGAGAACGCGCTTCTCGCCCTCCCAGTTCACCGGCTTCTTGTAGTGCTCCTTCTCCTCCGGGGTCAGCTTACGCGTTTCCTTTGCCAGAAGCTCCTTGTCCTCACCCGACTGGAAACGCCACTGGATGTACTGGTTGGCAGTCTCGTCAAGGTGCGACTCGATATGGTGGAAAGCGTGCTGAGCCACGTAGGCGAAACGCATGGCAGGGTGCTTCCACACCTGGCCACTGGTCGGCTCCACCTCACCAGTCAGCATCTTGATCATCGTAGACTTACCGGCACCGTTGGGTCCCAGCACGGCGATACGACTCGACAGAGCACACGTCACTGAAATGTTGTTGATCGACGGCTTGGGGGTACCCGGGTACTGGTACGAGCAGTTCGTCAGACGAATGATGGGCTTACCCTTGTTCTTGATATCAGCAAGGAAACCAGGCTCCGGGAAAACGAACTTCACGTTCTCCGACTCGAGCTCGTAGTAGGCCTTAGCCTCAGGCTTCTGCTCCACGAACTTCGAAAGGTTGCCCTTGTAGATCTTCAGCTTACGGGTTTCGTAGTGGATAATGTTGGTGCAGACCTTGTCAAGGAAACCAGAGTCGTGCGACACCATGATAGAGGTCACGTTCGGCAAGCTGGTCAGGTAGTTCTCAAGCCAGGCGACGTTCTTGACATCCAAGTGGTTCGTCGGCTCATCAAGAAGCAGAATGTCGGCCTTCTGAAGCATAGCACGGGCCAGCTCCAGTTTCATCTTCCAACCACCAGAAAGGGTGCCAACACCCTGAGCCTGCATCTCCGGGGTGAAACCGACGCTGGCGAGAGTGTCCTTGACCTCCTCGCGCGGGGTGTTCTTCAGGTCCTCATCGTTCAAGATGAAGTCCACAACCGAGAGCTCGGCCTCCGAAGCCTGAAGGTTGTGCTCAACGAACACGGTCTTCAGCTCGTCGCGGCTGGGGAAACCCTCAAGCTGGCCGTTGGAAATGGCGCGCATCAGGGTCGACTTACCACAACCGTTGGGGCCACACAGACCGTAACGGTGTCCACGCTTCAGACGAAGGCGGGCGTTGTTCAGAAGAATCATACCACCGTAGGCAAGCGAGAACTCACAGTTGCAAAGGTCGGGGATGCCTTCATCGCAGTCAACGTCCTCAATGAAGATCGACTTGTTCTCCTTGAAACAACGGTCGCGGATTTCATTGGCAAGGGGCTTGATGTCCTCCGGCTTCATGAAGGCCTTGAAGTAGGTGGCAATCTCCTTCTCGAAGACAGCCTTGTTGAAGTTGCGAGCAACAACCAGGAAGTAGCAGATGCCCGTGACGTAGTCGACCGTGAAGCTGTCGATGTTAGCCTTGACGGCAGTAGCGTTGGCAGCAATCGACTCAACAACCACAGTGTGGATGTTGGAGTAGTCGACCTTCAGCTCGTCCTCAGACACCTCCATGGAACCACCAGCCACGAAGAGGGTCTCGTGGGCACGGGTGGCGACCTCACGGCACTCCGGGTCAGCCTGGGTCTCAATGACCTTCTTAAGACCGGGCAGCAGCTTGGGGATGAACAGCTGGGCCTCAGCGGGGTCGTCCATGAGCTTGCACATGTTGTCAATAATGACAGCGGCCTGACGCTTCACAGCGGTCTTGCCCTCAGCCAGAGCACGCTTCAGCAGCGGCTCCATGATGGCAAGAGCGGGGGCCTCCACAGTCTTCACGAACGTGGTCGAAGCCAGCTTGTGGGTACATTCAGGCACCTCCGTCGGGTTAGCCAGACAGCTCACAAGAGCAGGAATGAAGGGCTCGATGTCCATGTTGCCCACGACGTTGCAAACCTTCGTCATGGTCTCCTTGGCGGCCACCTTGACCTCCTTGCGAGTGTCCCACATGCAGTCCGTCACCACCGGGATGATTTCGGGCAGGCAGCGACTGACCTGGTACGGGGCAACCTTGGACAGCTCAGCCACGAGGTCGAGAGAGCCCTTCTTGGTCTGCCACTTCTTAGAGCGGTCAAGGCCTTCGAACAAGATCGGCAGGATGCGGATCGTCGAGTTCTTGTTGACCGAGCTGATGATGGTCAGAGCAGCCTCCTGCGCGACGGGGCGCACGGCAGGCTTCTTGTCCGCCAGCAGGTCCAGGAACACGGACAGCAGAGGCAGCATGTAGGCCTCCACGCGCTCAGCGTGCTTCTGCATGAGGTCGTCCACAACGTAGGCGGCCACGACCTTGGAGTCGGCATCGTTGCCCGTCAGGGCGTTGCGCAGCTCCTGCGAGACGACGCCCAGGTTCAGGTTGGCATCGCCGGCGACGAGTTCCGACACCTTCTCCGCCGCGACCTTCTGCTGGTCGGCCGAGCTCTTGAGAGCCTCCTTCAGCGCTTCGGTGAAGTGCTTGCTCTGGTCGATGGCGAGCTTGCTGATGCCGTCAGTAGGAGCGTACGGGGCCATGGTACCGAGTGAACTGTTCTTCCTTGGGGCAGTTGGCGTGGGGTACTAGAGGCGCTCGCTGGGCTTGGGCTCGGCGGAGTGAATTCCAAAATGACAGTTCCCTCTGCCAATGCGCTCGCTTGTAAAAGACAGCGCAGGAGTGATGGTCCCTGCCTTCCCCATGTGGCTTTCTCCGCCAGTCAAGAGAACGAAACCCCCGTCAGTTGCTGCTGACCAGTCACCGTCGCTGGGAAAGGGCGAGCTCAGACAGAATTGTCTATATTACAAGGGTTGCGTTTAACAGCCCATAGCCTGTTTATGCATTTCTGCACCAGTAGCCAGTCCAGTTTTGGGTTCCAGATTCATTTCGTGGTGACCTCCATTCCGTTTAGTAGGGTTTTTTCGACACATACCCAATTTTCCTCGGGGACATGCCCAGAATTGCTGTGATCATAGCACCGCGTCTTTGTTCAAATGCCTTTTCAGACGCGATCTAGACCTCGACTGCCATGGCAGCAATTGTCACTACCGAGGTGGGGATTCAAACACCCATCGCCGCTTGCGTCGGCGCCTGTCGCTTTCGGGTGGCGGAAGTCAACGGACTACATGATGCTTATCAACGTTCCAAAAACTCGAAACGGCTGCATTGTAATTTTCAGGCATTAACTATTTTGGCTCCCAATTTACCGTGGTTAACATACATGTACTGTACATACGAATTCCAAGTGCCGCCCGCTTCACAAGCGACGACAGATGGCCGGTTCAGGATCGGCTACGCGATCAAATGATTGGCCAACAAGACGACGCGATGAGGTGCGGCACCCAGCTGTTCCCACCATGGAATCTGGATCCCGTCCAAATCGATCTACTTCACATCATCGGAGATATCGGGTATGCCAGACTATGGAGGTCCTATTGTTGGCGTTGTGCTATCTCGATCGTTGGAAGCACCGTTGTAGCAAGATGTTCTTGTCGGTTCCGGTGGGCTGTGTCGACGACCTGTGTTCATAAATATAGCCAGCCAACCGTTGAGATGCACCACCAAAATACACACTAGTAATGTGTGACACTGCACCGCTAAAAGTCTGACGTAAGCTGAGTTTTTAAGCCACGGTCAGAAACTGGCTGCACGGACACGGGTGGTCAGGGTGCGGTGGTGCTTGCTTCTTACTGACTGCGTCGGTCATTCCCGCCAAAAGCGCTTTATGTATGTGCGTCAGTTTCGGCGGGTTATGTGTTTACAACGGTTGCATCCCTTTTTCTGACTAAACGTCTCAGCTCGTCGTCGACGTCATCCTTTTCTGACTCTTCAGGATTCGGGCCGCAACGGTTGGCGCAAGACTGCTTCGCAGAACCATGCCAGCTCAGCTTTTTTCGGAGGGAGGTGCACGCACGCCTGCCGTTCGGACGTCAAGTCTTGCTGGATTTAGTCCCTGCCTGCACTGCACGCTCAAGCTGTAGCTTGCAGCAATGAGCGGCTAGCAGAGCGCACCGAGAGCCCAAAATGTTAAACAAGTGAAGGCGCATGTAGATATAAGGCACGATGTGGAAATATGGGTGAGTACCGACAGATATTCATTTCTATTAGTCAGGGTATTGTTGCGTGGGCATGCCATTACGCTACAGGTGTGAGGCTGGCTCCTCAATGCTCATGCTACGCCAAAATGTTAAACCGCACGCTACGCTCATCGAACTTGAGTACAATACGGTGCACTAGGAAATGGTGAAAACTGTGGCATCTGGCTGTTCCGCCTAGTGTCTGCCGGTGATGCACCCAATTTTGATGAGCTTCGTTTCTTGGTCGTCGCAAACGAAATCATCCGCTTAATCACTTGCTTGTCCTGCCTCGCATCGCGTTTCTGTTGTTCGTAACGTCTCCCCCTCGATCTTCGTCTCAGCTCGTGGGCTGTCCTTTGTCGATTAAATGATCAATCTCGGTCCACCGTAATCTGCGCTGGTCGGCTGGCCTCCCCAAGTATTATTTCACTGTTTTTTTCTGGTGCATGGTTGCTCGCTGTTCGTTGCTCGCTCGCTCGCCGCAATCCGTTTTTTCCCGTGTCGCGTTCACGCGGCGAAATGGCTCCACTGCTCGTCAGACTCGCGGAGACCTTCACTCCTCCGCTCTTTTCAGTGTGCAGCTCCCGGGGCCGTTTCTTGTTCAGTCCGTCACGCCCGTCGTCTGTTCCGTTGTCTAGCTCGACTGGAAACGGGTCCATCGAGCTGCTACGGCTGCAGCCCTTTTCCACTCCCGTTGACCGACTTGTGACGCGCTCGAACACGTGGCCTCAACAAGGCAAGCGACGTGGCGCGAAAATCGGTCCTGAAGCTCACAACGCTGAGTCGCCGAGCCTGTTAAACAGCATATCTCGCCAGTGTCGACCAGAGGAGCTTCTTGTCCGCGGTCCCTGGGTTTGGAGCACCACAGCGCATGCGGGCAGAGCAACCAGACGTCAATTATCCACCAGATCACACTACATTAATGCACAGACATCAAACTCGCATCTTGCCGGCCAACTATCAACCATTTGCATAAACAGCATAGAACATATAAAAAGCACTTTTCTGGAGACAGCATTTCACTTTTTTTGATTGGCAGTACCCACCCGGTTCGGAGCGTCCGCGCGTGAGCTGCTTGCACAGTAGGCACGCTTGTCCCTTTGATTCACCACGATGGCATGAATTACTTGTCCAAAGTCTTCTTGGTGTGGCGCAGGGGCGACATCGCAGTGTCCTTCGTAGCCGCAAGCGTTTCTACAGCAACCCACGGCGCCTTTGCCGACACACCCTCTAAATCAAAGTTAGGAGCACGAACGCCCGTACCTGGATGCGTGCTTACTGGGATGTACGTCGACCCGTCATCGGCTTCATGGCTTGGGGTCCAGGTGCACGGGAATAGCGAACCAAACCGCAGATGCTGAATGACCGGTAACTTCTTGAGAACTTCACCCTCATACAGCTTGAGCATGCCTCCGTTGGTCTTCTCCCATGATGGCAGAGCACTTATATCGTTCAGCATAGGCGACGTCTCCGCAAACGGTGATCCAGCCTTCACCTCCTTGATAAACTTGATAGCATCCAGATACAAGTACTCCTTATGGTTTGACAGTAGGACATTGTCATCGTGCACGCTTTCGGGAAGGATATCGTGCTGTCCGATCAGCTGGGCTGATCCAAAGTAGAAAGGAAGACAGTGATAGTCATCCAGACCCCACACGCCGTGAGATCCTGCGGGCTCCAGCATGTACAGCTTCTGCAACCGGCGCATCAATGCCAGGTAGGTCGAGAACAACCGCAGCACGAGCGCCGGAAAGTCTGACTGCTTGAAGAACCCTAGCTTGTGCAGACAGCCTGAAAAACAAAAGAAATGAAATTGAAGCTAAATTAAATCTTCACTCAAGTAGCTCGTATGATCTTTGAAAGCCGTGCAGTACGTACACATCCACACAATAAAGCTGGTCTCATGGCCCGTTCCGTAGTCGATCCGGACACGGTTGCCAAAAGAGTCGTCGAGGTACGCCGCCAATTCAATGACAGCACCACGTTGCTCCTCTGGGAGCATATTCTCCTGCATGGTAGGTGTTTTCTGCTCACAAAAGAAATGCTATCAATTTCCACCCTGGAATAGCAAGCATCTATATTTCTTACCTCGACGACCCGGTCGTAGAATGTGCGGAAGGCCTTGTTGCCGAAGCGCATCGGCTGCTGGATAGGCGGAATCTCATCGATCCATGAATTAATCTCATTCACCAGGTTCACAGCTTGCTCTACATTCTGTAAGCATTGCCACGAATTGGCGGACAAACACCCGCCATAGAGTCAGAATTTCTCAATTTCCTGCGCTCTACTCGCTCAGTTGACGCCGCACCGGTGAGACTTCATACTCGCTGGAGATTCGCTTGCCCTTGATACTCTCGTTCAGATGCTTCACGAAGACCAGGATCATCTGCTGGGCCTGCAAAAATATAGGGAAGAACCACACATTATGGATTTAGATCTTGTGCGTACAGAGAAAGCGGCGAAAGGTAGGGGAAACAGACGCCTAAAGGAGCACTGTAAGACGCACCGGAGAGCCCAGGAAGTGACGCAGGTCGCGCTGCGCGAAAATGGCGCGTGAGGGCTCCTTGTAGCCGCCGCCAGTTCCCGAGTCGCTCATGGCAGTCTGCGCGTGCTTTTGCTTCTTTCTCTGGCTCCCTTGGAGATTGGCTACGCTAAGTACGAAAGATTGTTCAAATTGCCTCCAAGTTCAAGCCAAATGTGTCTTTCTACATGTAGTAATTGAGCTTTAGATTTTTACGTTTTCGTCTTGCTCTTCTCAGCTTCCCGTGGCTTTGCTGTCTGCAAGAATTAGTTTTTCATCGAGATCGGCGACGTCACGCCTGAACACTAAAGCTGAATAGCATCAAAGACGTACGCAGGGACGTGGCCATCAAGGATGCTGCGCTTGATCTTAGCGCAGCGAGCGAACTCGAGCATGAAGATCAGTGTGTTGACCACGTCCACGGGTAGTTCCGTCGGCAGCGAAGGCGTTTTGCCCTTCTTTTCAGCCTTTTCAGCGAAAATGTCGTTGACTTTTGTGCGCACGAACTGCCCCATGTAAGCCAGGAACTTCTCGGTATACGACGGGTGGAACTGCTTGAAAATCGTGAGGATGCCTACGAGTAGAGGCTCGCCATCAATGGGGTTCTTACCAACGCGGCTGAGAGCGCCAAAGTTGCGATCGTACTGCAGCTTCGGCATGTAAGCAACTACGAAGAGCATGAACATGGCTGCGAGTCCCTCCATCGGTTCCGCGACGGTCACGTAAATTTTCTGGAACGGATCGTTCGCGCCAGTGTTCTCCAAATACTTGTTCAGCTCGACAAGCACGGGGTTACCGTCACTGCCAGGGTACGGCTTGTTCTTTGGGTCCCGGTAGTGGGCACGAATGTCATTGAGGAGAGAAATGTTCAGCGTATCCAGGGTCGTAGCCAGCAAATTGGCATCGAGACGACTTGAAAACGACAACTCGCTTGAGATTTGTCGCCGGATGAGTGCAGCCTGCCCGATAATTAGCACGGCCTTCAGCAGTTTGCTCATGATCTTCTCCACTTTTTTTAGTGCAGCCTCGTACAACTTGGTCGAGTGCTCAGGCAGCTTCCATTCCGGCACAAGCGCAGCCGAGAGCTGGTCAAGAAGTGGCAAGTAAGGCGTCACTGCTGAGCCCCAGAACTTGACCAAGTTGTTAAGCGTATGCACAATACGGAATGAGAGCATGCGATCCAACCCCGCGAGACCGAGTAGTCCTACGCTCTTGTGTAGAACGGAAAATGCGCCAATGCCACAGACTTCATTGCCATCCTCAGAGAACCATCCGATCGACTGCGGCGAGTAAATAGTTGTGTGCGGGTCGGTCATGATGAAAAGAGCGTGCATGAGACGTCCCATGAAGTTGACGCTCATGTCGCCTGACGGCGGTTGGAACCGCGGAATCGGGATAGCACGACTTTGGAATTGTGAGGCGCGGTCGTACACCTTCTTCTTCAGGTATCGGTTGCACTCCTGCTCGACGTTGTAGTTGATAATGCGAGATAGCTCCTCATGCCACATTCGCAGCCCGTAAATACCGATGTAGTCCTGGATGTATTCGAACGAGAGCCGGTAAGCATCCAAGTTGGAGGCCAATTTCACGAATACCTCGTTACACTCTTCCGACGAATTCTTTTCGAAGATCAACACGTCGTGGAAAGCAAGCGACACACGATACACAAGTTCCTTGCGCAGTCCATCCTCGAGTACTTGTCGAGGGTCCACCTCAATGATACCAAGCAGTGTGCGCTTCATAGCCAGAATGCCTTCGGTGTACTTGGACACCTCGTTGGTTGCGCGCGCAAGGCGGTAGCGTTCGTTGAGCTGAGCGTGGTTCTTCAACAACGTGTTTTCGAATTTCACCGGAATAGGCTTCATGTGGTCTGTCTGCAGCTTGATGATACCCGCCAAGATGCGGAATACGCTCTGAGGGATAACTTCCATTACACGCCGCACGTAGTCCACAAGCTCAGCCGAGTAATACTCAGCCACCGAGATCACATCTTCCGATCCACATTGATGAATACGCGTAAGTGGCACATCCAGGATCGATGCAAACTTCAAGAACATTGCACGCAGCAAGATAACAGAGGATGGATCGTTCTTCACACGCTGATGCAGGATTTTCATGAAATCGTTGATGATCTCCCAACCGTACGACAGGTCCGACACATTCTCAATAATGCCCATGACCTCATCTCGAATACGCACGGTCCGTACCATTTCAGTGAGGAACTCGCGAGACTCCTCCAGATACGCCTTCACCTGCAAGTTCGTGTCGATCTGGTCGAACTGTTCAACGTGGCCCAGCGCTTCAATTAGGCGCTTGATCCGCCGTCCAGCCTTGATGTGATCCACATAGTCAAGACTGTTCACCTTCTCCGCCAAATCTTTGAACCACTTCATCAGGTCCTCGTTACGTTCCACGCGGGTCAGTGGCTTCTCACCGGAGAAGTACTCGCTAAGCTCCTCCATACGCTCTGACGTTTCTTTCATGCAACGCTGCCATCGATCTTCTTTACTGGCAAGCAAAGCCTCGAACATTTGCTTCAGCTTCCACTCCAATTGTGATACCTTCAGCAGCAACGTTATCAGCTTGTCTGGGTCTGTGCCCTTGTCAAATATTTCGCGTTGTGCGGTTGAATTCTCCATCATGGGGATCACCGGCTGGATGCGCGAGTGCATCATTGTCCATCGGATCGTCACGTTCGCATTACGGATGCAGTTCAACAGCGGGTCGAGGTTCTCCAGCACATACATCTCCGTGAGCACACCCTCCGTAAGGAAATAGTTCAGTTCATCAATGGAACGTTGAGTTTGCTGTGCCTTCTTCTTAGTAATGTGCGCGATATTGGATGGCTCCAACGTGTTAGCGAGAGCCAAGCGTGCAGCTGGGTAAGCTGCCCACTCCAACGACAGATCGGCCACTGCTCCCATATAGGTCGTCAAGATAAAGTTGTCGTTGAAGTGACGGTCCACAATCTCACGCATACTCGCCTTTTCGTGAATGAGAATATCCGGCGCGAAGAACAGAATCACAAAAAGCATCGATGCTTGACCTGCAAGTCGAGTGGAGCGGTGTGTGCGGTGCGGGAAACAGGGTTCTTGCAGGTACACATCGTCAGACTGCAGTTTGCCGATCACCATGCTCACCACCTCCTCCGGGGGATGAAAGCGCTTGAAATATCTCTCTGGATATTGCGCCGGCTTGGGCTGACCAGGTAGGTACCCCGTAACACGACACAGCTTGCAGACTTCGTCGATATTTTCCAGCGCAGACTCGCCCTTGCTTCTATAAAAGGCGATAACCATCTTTTCCCGCGTTGGGCCGGGAATCTTACGGTCTAGTAGCAGCAAGATCACTCCATAAAGGTATAGTGCCTCGCACATTAGCTGCGCTCCATCCGTATCCAGCAAAATATTGGCCAGCGTGTGCTGAATAAAGAATCCCTTCTCCAGGTTGTCCAGAAATTCCAAGTAGTCACTAATATACTGAACAGACAAGCACCTAGTCAGCCAACAGCCTCTAACACACGTCTTTCCTGGTCAAAAAGCAGCATACCTTATAGATACCGTCGAATAGCTGATAGAATCGGTCCAAGATGTCCTCATGGTTGTCCATGAACTCGTCGTCCACGTCCAGCAGCTCCTACAGCGACCAAAGCAGCAATAGCACCTAAATTATCAGACCGACACTCTCAATAAACCACGTGTTTGATATTCGTCCCACCGTGTTGCTGTTAACCATGTTCTCAAAGTCCTCAGGGTTCTTCAGGTACGCAAAGTCGAAGAGAATGTTGAGGTACTTGAGCTGTTCGGGGTCTTCCACGTGCGAGGGCCCCATGAACACGCTGCAGCACGTGCAAAAATCAAGTCAGAACGATGACAGAGGCACAAAAGCCGTGTCTTCCCAGGCGTACGCACCCTGGAATGTTGTTAGACAGACGCAGCAGCTCAGCAATGACAGCGCTGCCACGACTTACGAGGCGCAGCAGCGTCTGCCCGCAGTCGTTCTCCTCAGCGAGGAACTCCATGGGCGCAAGAGACACCAAGGAAGTCGGAAGTCGGGCTTGAAGCGGATTATGCCGATCCCCCTTCCAAAACCGTATCGAACTCTTGTGCCGGTATACCGATATTGACATGTAAATTTAGTGTATATCACGTAAAATTAGGATGCTAGATTGAAGTGGATTAACCAATCAAAGTCGGGGATCGTGAACTACATGAAGTTCAGGGAGGCGATTCCTGTGACTACAGATCACTCGGCCAGCGTGAGGCTCCGCTTTGGGTGCTGCTTACGCAAATACAGCGTCAATGAGCAAGTAGAAACCGCACAGCCGGCAAAAAGTGTCGTTGTCGCTTGCAACCCACTCGCACTCAAGGCACGTCAAATTGGTTTTGACGTTGTCAACTGCTTCGTGCAACAATTTTCTCGTATTCCCCTGGGTTTGCATTAAGTTGGTACATGTATCGCAGCGGTGGGTTAGTTTGCGTTGCCTATCATCATCGATATACCTTGCTGCTGAGACGTGCGTGCTGGTCTTCCAACCGTGAACGTTGTTCGACTTGAGTTGATAGCCTGGAGACAGCCCCGTATTAGTAGTGTCTTGGGTAGGTGGAGGCGCGGCATCAATTATTTACGTTGTTGCCAGCGAAACGAGTGTAGAATATCGACAACTGCGTCGAGGCTGATCCGAGAGCTGGGTTCGTAACAGCACATGAGCTGAATCAAATTCCACTGCAAGTCAGCGAGCTGCTTCGGGCGAGGTGGGAGCAATTTACGCTTCGTCACGTGGAACTTCACAGCTGCTTCAGGCACACCCGCCCATGGAAACTTCCCGCTGAAGAGTTCCAGGATACACATCCCGAACCCGTAGACATCTGACATCACGGTGGGGTCTCCTCCCGTTAAGTATTCCGGAGCTTTCCACGGCACCGCTCCTGCAATCGCGTGGGCAGTGTGTCTACCTTTCCCCGACCGCTTCAAGACGCTCATTCCGAAATCTCCCAGTTTAATAGTTTTGCCGTCTGAACCTACCATGAAATTGTCTCCCTTCAGGTCACAGTGCACAATGCCACGCCCGTGCAGATATTTCAACCCGATTCCTGCCATCACAAGGCAACGCATGATGTCAGCAGGATCAGCCCCCCTTACATCATAGTTGTAGCCCGCTTTCGCGCGTGCAAGTGACTCCACGTGGGCATTAAGAGAAGTCGATTTCGCAGGCTCACAAACGAAGAAGGGTGTTCCAACGTGACATGCTCCGTAGAGACAAACGACATTCTGGTGGTTCAGCATAAACCAGTGATCTGCCTCACTTCGAAACAGCTCCATCGTTTCTTCTTCACTGCTACTTGATGGTGGAGGCATATTGTTGGCTGATTTCGGCGGAATTTGTGTCTTCAATATCTTTACCACAACATCGGTATCGAACCATTTGCCATGATACACCTCTCCAAAGCCACCTTGGGCAATGAACTTACCCAACACCACCTCGTATGGAGGAATGAACCAGCTAGGAACGCTCTCAGTACCGTCACCTATCGTACCCAAGACCTCAAGTGCCTGCGTCATAGCCTCCAAAACAGAGTTCGGGTAAGAGCTTCGGCGTTTGTGCAGCTCAAACTGCAGCAGCATCTGCGCCTCAAGCCTCGCTTTGGGATCGCTCAGCTGCTGCTTCAGCTCTTCAGTATTCTTCAGACGCGCTTGGAATACACGAAGTTGCTCTCGGCGGAGCTTGGTCCATATTTTCAGCCATTCATGAATATCTAGTGTGTTTGAAGTAGTGTCAATGATGGAGTCACTGGAATCTTCACGGATATCAGCTAGCAGCACATGTGCCGGTGGGGCCTGAGCTGATGCAGCGTTATTGCGCAATTCAGCTAGAGTTAGAATGCGATCAATCTCGTGGTGAAAAATGGCGATGTTCTGCGCCGCTGCTCGTGAAGCGCAGAAACCCGCGATAGCACTACTGCTTGACTGTTCTTTTACGAGATCACGTCGAGTCAGCATATCGTAGAACATATCCAAGATGCCTACAAAGCCTTCCATCACGGAAGTGGCGTCCTTGACATTTTCGCGCATTTGAAGCTGAGAGCGCACACCGGTTAAGCGATCAACCACTTGCTGGAGCATGTCTTCGCTTTCCTCTGGCATGTCCTTGCTAAGCCTCTCCAAACGAGGCATTGCCTTGGCCACTTTTTCGTTCATTCTCGGCACAATAAAATCGTCGATGTGTTCTGGAGGAACGTACTGTTCCTCAACGATCGGCTCGCCCAGGTCATCTTCGTGGTCCATACTCACACTCAGATCCACCGGTGCCTTCTTGTCGGTTTCTTTGAGCTCTACAGCTTTAACGAACGCTCGAAGTTGGTGTACGACGTACCGCATGCTAGCTCGCATCTCAGGCGTCCTCGCACACATTCCTTCCACCAAGTCCCACTCGAGCGTGTCCAAGAACAGTGGGCGTTCCGGTGGCAACACGAGCACCTTTTCATCACTGTACATGGCGACCCACTGGCGAGTGTTGTAAATGGCAAGCCCAAAGGCAAAGATATCGTTAGGCACACTCCAGGTGGGTGCGTGCGGGTCTTGAGATTCCTGTGGGTGCTCATCACCATCGTTATGCGGGAGTGCTGCGCTCAAATCTCGCATACTGAATTCGTTCGAGATACCTCTCTGCAACGAAGCCGATACCTCTTTCCTTTTAACGCGTACAAGTCCCAGTCCGCTCAGTACCCCACTAGTAGTGACATGATGTCGAACTAAAAGTCTGCTGTCGTCAAAGTTTTTGTATCCAAGCTCACGTTCGTGCAAGTACTGCAAGCCAAGAGCCCACCCAAGCAGCGGCTCCCACGAGTGTGCATTTCCTCGGTTGATAACGAGACTCTCCGCGGGTTCATGAACGACGAACGGCTCCTTACCGATGTAGCACGCACCTAGCATCTTAGCTACGTGGGGATGATTCAAATCTGCCCACACAGTAGCTTGGCGCAGACACGCCTCCTCTTTGTCTTCCCACTGATGGTCTCCTTTCAAGACGTCTTCGGTCTCACACTTGCTTACCCGGACAGAGTCCAAGTAGTAGGCGCCGCCATTGTCACAGAGCAGATCGTTCGGCGACAAGAACCAACTCGGCGGCTCCCCAACCAGCACAACCTCCGAGTAATTCACTACCCGATCATAGACGTCCGAAATGACGTCCAGCTCCTTGGGCGTCAGGAACGCCTCGAAGTGGGTCAAGTCGTGCTTCAGCAGTGTCAGCAGCTCCATTTGCTGTGTCTCGTCGCCCATGGCCTCGATAAAGCGTTGCTCGTTCATCATGATGTCTCGAAACAGTTCTACGCGCTCGCAACGCTCAAGCTCCAGCTGCTCCCTCCACTGTCGGATCTCCTCCGTCATCTCAATGCCCAGCACTTCCATATAAGACTCCACCACGCGGCCGAAACGCAGCAGGACATCTACAGTGCGTCCGGTCGACGCCAGCTTGAGCAGGACGCGCGTCTCTTTCTCATACGCGCTGAGCTGTCCTTGCAAATTCAAACCACGACGACAAGAGGAATTCGTCGTCACAAAGTAATTACGCAAGGCCACCAGGTAGTCACCCAGGCGGTCGGGCGTTTTGATCACATTGGGCAGACGATTGCTGGGTCGCCAGCGGTTGCAGCGCGGCATCGCTTCGGCCCGGAACAGGGAAAGTTGGATAATGGCAAGCTTTATCCACAGACTCAATGGGTTCATTCAGATAAAAAGATACGCAGGGTTTTCATTGGCTAAAATATATCGCTTCAACTTGGCTGCAGCACATTTGCTGTACCTACCGGTTACCCATAGGATAGGTGCATCACCTTAGCCACTGCTCTCGCATAGCCACCAGTCTTGCCTCCGGAGCAGGAAGAGAAAGCCTCACATCAGCTATTTCGTCGATCTTGGCTCGAACGTCTGGCGTCAGTTTAGCGACGAAGTTGAGGGCGTCTAGATTTTCATCAAGCTGTGCAACGCTTGAGGCGCCAAGGATGACCGTCGAGACACGTTCGTTGGAGACGCACCATGCAATTGCTAACTGAGCAAGAGTGCACCCGATATCCGTTGCTATCGCAGCCAGCTTGTCTGCCTTCGCGACCTTAGTCTCGAAGCCATCGGCGACGTAATTCATATACGATGACATCGACAGACGAGAGCCCTACCACCAAAACACGTTAGTCTTTGTTAAGAATACAGCATCCATACGCTTACCTCAGGAATCCCATTGCTGTATTTCCCGGATAGGATACCAAATGCAAGTGGCGACCATGTAGTAAGTCCGTGCCCGTATTTCTGGTTTTATGGAAAACAAACCAGTGCACAGGTTACACGGTCGTCTACCGTAAGGCAACCGATACAATCGCATTACGCACCTCGTACAGCACATTATAGTCAATCTCCACACGCGAGCGCTCCAGGATGTGGTATTGTGGTTGATCAAAAGCCTGTTATACATGAATGTAGAACTCGTCATCCCCAGCGATACTCAAACACAATGTTACAATTGCAAGCTCTCACCGGTCGGATGAGCCCCAGGCGGTCTGCGATCTCGCATGCCTCGATGATATCGCGGGCACTCCACTCACTGGTCCCCCAATAAAAGGCCTCCCCGCTTTCAATCACATAGTTCATCGCCCGTACAGTCTCCTCGATCGGTGTACACGGATCGGGTCGATGGCAGAAGATAGTGTCGACGTATTCCAGTCCCAGACGCTTGAGTGAGGCTTTGATGCCTTCCAGAATGTGCTTGCGACTCAGTCCCTGCTCGTTGGGCCCTGGCTTCTCGCTGGTTCCGTGCTTGGTGCCAAAGAAGATCTTGGTGCTCACAACGAGATCCTCTCGACACCACACGCCCCTCTCAATGCCAGTAGTAATGATCTTCCCCATGAGCTCCTCTGATCGACCGCCGGCGTAGGCCTCCGCAGTGTCAAAGAAATTGACTCCCCGCTTAAACGCACGCTCCATGACGGCGTATGACTTCTCGAAATCCAATTGTGTGTTGAAGGTGACGAAGCTCCCGAATGAGAGCGTCGAAACCAGCAGCCCAGTGTTGCCCAGGAATCGGTACTTCATGGTGTATGTGGAGAATGAGAGTAAACCTGGTCAATGGAATATAGCCAGGCTATATGGGGGGATGCTGAAGTTGAAGCGCATGATTGTGTAGGTGGCAATGATGCATCTGGTCGCCAACGCAATAAGCGTGAGACGAGAGTTCATAATCTCCATACGAGGTTCCAGTCGACCTCGATGAACGCTCGAAAGTCAGCAGTCGAGTGGCACTGCCATTCTTTCATTTGCCTCTCCCCAAGCAAGCCACTCAAGTCAAGACTCGTATCAAGTTCACGATGAGCACCACAGCGAAGACTGCGCACCTCATGAAGTACCGATTCCTCGGCAATACCGGTCTGCTGGTGTCCAAGTTCGCGTTTGGCAGCTTCGTGACATTCAACACGCAGAACGACTTCGAGAAGACCTACGCCATCATGGAGCACGCCTTCAAGAACGGCATCAACTTCTTCGACAACGCGGAGGCTTACGCTGACGGTGAGTCAGAGCGGTACATGGGGAAGATCATTAACACTGGCATCGAGCGTGGACTCTGGGCCAGGGAGGATCTGATCATCAGCACCAAGATCTTCTTTGGAGCAAAAATGTTCTCTGGCGGTGGTGGACCGAACGACACTGGCCTAAGCCGCAAACACATTGTTGAGGGCACGAAGGCAGCGCTCAAGCGGTTCGACCTGGACTACGTGGATCTGATCTTCTGTCACCGTCAGGACCCGTACACGCCCATGGAGGAGATTGTTCGTGCGATGAACTACGTCATCGACCAAGGCTGGGCGTTCTATTGGGGTACCAGTGAGTGGACAGCGGCGGAGATCATGGAAGCCTGTGATGTTGCAGATCGCCTTGGCCTCATCCGGCCTGTGCGTTGTGCTGTGATCATTTTTTACAGAACCGTTTTAGTGCTTACCAGTACTTAGATATGAATTTGTGTTGCTGTTTGTAGGCGTTCGACCAGACCCGCTACAATATTCTCGATCGCTCTCGCGTTGACTACGACTTCGTGAAGTTGTACAAGAAATACAACTATGGCGTCACGGCCTTCTACGCGCTTGCGGGTGGCGTATTGACTGGGAAATACAGCAACGGCATCCCCAAGGGATCGCGTCTCACGATTCCGGCGTTCACGACAATGATCGAGAACGGCCTCGAGGAGAAGACTTCGAAGGCTCTACAGCTTGCAGAGGTTGCCAAAGATGTGGGCTGTTCCCTTCCCCAGTTGGCAATCGCCTGGAGCGTCTCGAACGAGAACGTGTCGACGGTTCTGCTTGGTGCGTCGAGGATTGAGCAGCTCGACGAGAATCTGAAGGCGCTCGAATTCGCCGACAAGATCACGCCCGAAGTCCGTGCCAAGATCGATGCCATCGCGCAGTTCACGCCAGAAGTACCCAAAGTTCAGCCAGTCGTGCACGAAATCCGTGCCAAATGGCTGTAAGCAAGAACCTTGACGTGCCTGTAGAAGGATCAGCGGCATCCCCCCTCCAAGTTTGTACAAACCATTTGAACGCTTCCATGCAGCAAATACATGCAGGTTCAATTTCGTTGGTCTTCGTCACTAAGTGACTGTGAGAGAACCTTTTCTTTGTATTTTTAGTGAGGAAGTTCCACTCAGCATAACCCGTTAGTGCCAAGAATACCAGCGCTTCAATGGTGTCTTATCACCCCTTCAGCACCTGACCCTGCTGGAAGGAACTTGCGTCAACAGTGGCGAAAGAGTCGTGCCGTTGTGACCTCAGTTAGCTTTCTGCCTTGTGCAGTTGATATCTCTCGACCGCAGCACCTCAAAAGATGTACTCGACCAAGGTACTCAACAAGAACATCGCACAGAGCTACCTCACCATCGGTGATCCGTACCGAGACCCTCACCTCATTGAAGGCAAGAATTCGCGTCACAAAGGCAAACAAATCCTGACTATCCCAGCGAAAAACACTTGCAATGGCTCCGGGTACTTCGATAAGAAGACCTACTCGTCGGATCCGCTGCAGGACAACACAATGTACCTCAAGTCTCAGCCGATGGACACGCGCAAGTCGGGTTTCGGGTCTAAGGATGCAAGTCGACGAGACGAGTTCATGAGCCACGTGCGCACGGAGCAGTACCGTGAGACTCTACACACGGAGATGAAGATCCTGGATAAGCAGAAGCAGAGCGACCCACCGGGCCTCTTCGACGCACTCGACTCTCTGAACCAGAACCACCACTTTCCTGAGGGGCTTCAGGAGACCAAACACCTTTACGATATCGGACGCTCTCAGAACACGGAGTTCAACCAGAAGTCGCACCGGGACACATTCTACACGATGCGCGTGGGCAACTCGCAGTACAAACGCAACAATGGGCCGTTCATGCTCACTTCTGAATCGGTTGGCCTCGGTGCGGACGACGTCACTGGAAATCGCCCGAGTCCCAAGGGAGCGAGTACCAAACAGTTCTACGACCACAGTCACTTGCACATTTAGCTCACCTTAGCTGCACAGCTTTCTGGTGAAGGCCTCACAGATGATGAGAATATGATTTATGAACTCTGATGCAATGCTGTCCGGATTGCCTTGTCAACCAATTTTCATTGCAAACAACGACCAGTTTAATCTTTGGCCCTCCTTTCACTGATCCATCCTTCACTGCTCAGTCAATGGCTCGGGCCTTTTTGAGGCGGGCTACCAGTTCGCCAGATCGATGCAACTCCTGAACGTTATCGTTTCCACCAACGCTCTTGCCCTTGATGAAGAGATTGGGCACAGTAGACTGACGTGTCAATCGGAACAGGAAGGCCTGGATGGCCGCACCGTCATCACGAGTGTCCAGCTCGAACACCACCGGCTTCGCTCCAAGCCCCGCCAGCGTCTCCTTGGTCTTCTTGCAGTAAGGGCAGTACGACTTGCTGAACAGCACCAGTGAGTTCTGGTTGATGGCCGTCCATACAATATCCTCAGCGAGAGTGCCGCTTTTCTCCAACATTGTACGAAGCGTGCCGGTCTGTTGCAGTTTCTGCACTTCACGCAGGCCACCAATGTACTTGCCCTTGATGTACACAAGCGGGAGGGACTTGTGGCCAGTCAACACCTCCACCGCCTCCAGCTCGTACGGAATGTGGTTGGCAAAGCCGATTTCCTTGGTGCGCACCGTCGTGCGGAACTTGTGGAGCATCTTCTGCACCTCCCTCTTCTCGGGGCAGTCCTTCTCCGAAATGATGACAACACTGTGCGGCGTCTCGAGAACGTAGGTCAGCTCCTCAAGACGCATCTTGGCCTCGTAGTTATCGTTTGTCAATCTCTCAACAAACTCGACCTTCTCGAAGCCGATCTGGTAGTCGCGATCCTCCTTGGCCATGAAACCAGCCGCCATCTTCTTGGAGATGAACTCGATCGTGTGCCATCCTTCCACCACGCGTCCAAAAGTCGTGTAGCCTGGCCCATCCTCGCTAGGCCTGTTTCTCTCCGTGTTGTCATGCAACATAATGGCGAACTCAGTGCTACCGGAGTCCGACTTGTGGCTGCGAGCAATGACCACCATCCTCTCGGTGCTGGGGGCACTGTACTCCACAGGAAGGCTACCTACAGGTGACTCCTTGTCAAAGAGAAAGCCCCCTCCTTGCAGCACGAACTTCGGCTCGTTGTAGTAAAAGCCTGCGTCCTTGAGGTAGAATCCACTGTCGACGAGTTTCTTGAAAGCCTCAACGGTCTTGGGGGCGTGTTCAGGGTACAGATCCATGGTGAAGGTGCCGAACTTGGTGGTGAACTGCACCATGGTTTTGTTGTAGAAGGGCGTGGACAGCACTGGGTGCATCTCCGAGCTCGAGAACTGCCACACGTGCACAAAGATCATGAGGCTGAAGAACGTCACTACGGCGTACACCAGCGGCGCGCCGAACCACGAGCCGGAGGACGCGGGACGTCGACCTCCTGGACGTGCGCGAGGCATGCTACGTCCTCCCTCGGCGGCGTTCACCTCCGCATCCACAGGCACGCGGCGCTTGTTAGCAGCGTCCATGTTGATCGTATGCGATACAACAACTGACCTGCTTCTTTAAGTTCTTAAGTTGATGGATTAAGTTGCTCGATAAGTTGTTGAGTTAAGTTGCAATCCGCAACTTTAGAAGAGCTACAGGCTCTGTAGTACAGAGTAGAAGAAGGATGCAGCTCGCGGCGTTCGTGGACCGCGTGGGGGCGGCTATCGCCAACCAGGACGGCGAGGCGATGGCGCAGATGCTAAAGCTGATGGAAGGCTGCGCGGCGGTGGACCTGCGCTCGCTGACGGTGCAACAGGTGGCTCAGACGTGCCACAACAAACTGGCGCGGTTCGGCGTGTACGCTGAGGTGGTGTCGGGCATCATGCAGGCGCGTAAACACCTGGACTCGCAGAGTTTCGCAGACGCCTATAACGCCCAGATAGGCGCTGTCATGTACGAATTCCATTGAAGGACAAGGTCGGACCCAGCCAGGACGCTAATTTTTTTGTGCTATTTGACGACTGCAGCAAGTTCATGGAGGTGTTCCGAGAGGAAACCAATTGGGTCATGCCTTTCCTGCACGAATTGTTCGTAGACACGCGTCTGTTGGCTGCGAGAGTGAGTGTGGATGTAGAAAGAGGAGTATTTTGATACTGTGGACTGATGATCTCTTTGGCGACTGGTGCAGGCTGACCACGAGGCCTCGGAGAAGGCCGGGGACGAGATCCACGACAGTCTGCGCAGTGCAGAGCAGCACCTGAAGAAGGGTTTTGCTATGGCGGCCAACGACCGAGCCCCGCCCGAGCACAACAAGAAGATGGGAGCGCTCTTCATCGTGAACCAGCTCTTCAAGATCTACTTCAAGCTGAATATGATCCACTTGTGCCGTAATCTCATTCGTGCCGTGGAAGGCCCAGCGTTCCCCAAGTTTGAGCTCTTTAACAAGAGCGATAAGGTAACGTACCAGTACTACGTGGGCCGTATCTCCATGTTCGAGGACCAGTACCAGAAGGCGGAGACGTGCCTTGACTACGCATGGAAGCACTGCCACCGGGGTAAAGTTCGCAACAAACGCATGATTCTGCAGTTTCTTGTGCCAGTGAAGCTGCTGCTGGGTGTCATGCCCTCGCCCAAGCTTCTGTCTGACTTCGCTCTAGAAGAGTACACGGGCCTCACGGATGCGATTCGAGACGGCAACCTCCATCTTTTCACGGAGTATCTGGCTCAATACCAAGGCAAATTCATCCAGCAGGGCGTGTATTTATTGATCGAGAAACTCCGCCTCTTGGTGCTGCGAAACCTTTTCAAGAAAGTGTACGTTTTTGCTGACGGAAGCTTGTCCTGTGCTGTGCTGACCAGCAACGTGTTCTTGTGTTGTTGTGACAGCTATTTGATCCAGCAAAACCACCAGTTGCACATGCAAGACTTCCAGTTGGCACTGCAAATTGCTACTGGGCACTCCATGGACATGGATGAGATCGAGTGCGTTATCACGAACCTCATTTTCAAGGGCTACATCAAGGGATATATGTCGCACACGAAGAAGATTCTTGTCGTCAGCAAAGCGCAGCCTTTCCCTCCGATCGTGGATGTGTCGAGTTAGGTAAGGAGAGTAGTGGTCTGTGAACTAACGAATTCATCGCTCTTCCGAACGGGCTGTTAAACCCGTCACTTCTGTACCATTGTGCGCATCATCGCTTCCAGCTCCGCTCGACGTGCTCGCTTATATTCCTCAACAAGCTCCTCTCGAGTCTTGCCCGATTTATCGCCTGAACCAGACCCAACCAGTTTCAAAATGGATGATGCCTTCGCCTCTTCTGGCTGTGAAGTAGACTGTGATTGCCGAGTCGGTTGAGATCTGACAATTGTATCAGCACGGCTTCTCCTGCTGCCAGCGGCCACTTGGTCAGGAGGACTGTGGCTTGCGGTTGGTGGCGATGGAGCGCGGCGTCTGGTAGGTTGCTGCGACACAGTCAGCGTGGTTCCGGGATTTACTACCGGAACTCCTCGTGCTGAGCCGGATGAGCTTTCTACAAGTACAGGAAGGATAGGTTTCACAGGGAGCGTTTCTTGACGATCAACTGGGGATTGGCCATTTAGTTTTCGCTCACCAAGTGCCGCATATGCTGGGTCTTGATGTGTATCGCGCAAACGTGGTGGGACCGCTACAAGTTGTCGGCGGAGCCTCGTCTCGACAGCCCACGACCTGGTAACCGTTGGCCGCCCTGCTGCAGAGTCGAAGTGAGCACAACAACCGGAACGAAGCAATGCTTGGTACGTACGATTTGGATCTCCCATTGCTGCATCGACTGTGGTTGCACTGGCGCCTGTATTTTGAGCTTCCATCTCCTGTTCATGAAGTAAATAATGAGTTTCTCCTTCGATGGAGAGTCATTTTGAACTAGCAACAACACGTACCGCCTCGAGCATCCAGTTCAAGCGAGCCTCTTTCGATTGTAGCTGGGTTTCAAGCGACGTCAACTGATCTCTCGGTTGTTCACCTGCTTTCTTTGGGCTGTTTGGTGTAATAGCATCCACTGTTTCGTCTGTCGAACTATGAAGATGCCGTGCGCTTCCACTAATGTTTGCGTCTTCTCCCTGCATAGATGTAGGTTTTAGCATTTGCCTCGCTGAGAACTGCTGCGGCGACATTTTTACAGTAGTCCCTCCAGCTTTGACGATTTTGTTGTTGATGCGCTCGTTTCTGAAAAAATACTGGTCAGGCCATTGCCGATAGAAAGAAGAGGAGAAAAACTTACCTCTCCACAAGACGTGAACGCTCGGATTGCTGTAGTAACTCCTTCAATCGCCGATTTTCTTCCACTAACGCAGCGTTTGCATCCCTAGACGAACTTCCTGCAGTTTCTCCTGGTCTCTGACTTGCTTTGCGCAGAAGCTCTCGAAGACGATTCACCTCAGCCTGTGCAGTACGCATCGGTAAGTAAAGAAAGGAAAACGACCGAATATGCTTTTGAGACTGGCTTACACGCATGGCTTGGATTTGACGTTCGTAGTACAGTCGCTGCTCTCCAAGCATCTCATTACTGAACAAACTGCGGCGAACGGGGCGACAGCGGATGGCCTTCAAGCGCTCAGCGAAGCGTAACGTGGCAAACGATTCCTCCAAACTGCCTTTCGAAGGGCTGATAGTCACAATAAATGCCGTTCGCCCCGATCCCTGCAGACAAGGCTGCAGTAAGCGCGTCAAAACTGAGTCTCGAAATGGGACATGCGATCTCTCTTTTTGCGTGAGAGCCAACACGCAGTTCGTGAGCGCAGACAAACTCCTGTTGATCGAAGCCAACTCGCTCGCATATTTATCGGTCAAGTCACTCCCATTAACATGCCACTTCTCGGACCCTCTGCATCCACAACGAACAATTTGAGTGAGTACTTGCCAGCTTTCTCTTGTTACTCAAGGAGCTTTCTCACGCTAGATCCACGAAGAAAAGACGTGAAAGACGAGTCTTCTTGGTGCTCTTCTTGCTGGGCTCAACGTCTGCAAAGGTTTTACGTAGCGTGATCTGAAATACAGCGTGCCCTCGACTGCTGAATTGGTTGTAGAAGTTATCCCGGACTTCTCGATGAAGCAAACCCTGTACAATTGTGAAAGCACCGTCACTTTACGAGCTAGAACTTCAACACGATGGGTGCAAGCTTTACCTCGCGGAATGCGTGGAGCAGTTCTGCTTTACTGTTCACAGTGCGAGATGTCATACCGTCTACAAAGACTGACCCATCTAGTTTTTGCCGGATTTGAAGACATTTTGCATCCTTCGCGCTGACCGAACTGTTCCAGCGGGCTCGTTGTGTTTGCGACCCGTTATTTGGAGCATTAGACTTGGAATCTGGAGACTGATTCCCCTTTCCGTTAGCTGTCATATCTGGTGAAAGAATATCATAAATTTTCTCGTTGTAAATCTGCCGAGTAAAGCAATCCGGTCAATGATGATGCTGCCAGCGCATTTGAGCCAACAATGGTCGTACCTCGATGAAAGAGCAGTAAACAGTAAATGCCTCCCCTGCTGTCCCTTGTTTTTCGCGTTGTATCTCGGCGAATAGCCTCTCGATGCTTCTCGGAACCACTCCATAGTGCATTGGAGTCGCATCAGTATCTCTTCCTTCGTCACGCTGCAACCCGCTCATAGCTGGTGATATCAAGGAATAATGTAAGTTTCATACTGGAGGAGGAGGCAGATCAAACACAAAATCATGACTCACTGTGCGTTTTCCCCGTTCCTGTTTGACCACTGCAGCCACAAATACAGGAACACACACGTGACGAACAGCACGTATAGTCCTTTAAACTCCAGGTGGTTACTTACTATGCGAACACACTGCAGTCAAAGCCAGAAATTAGAGCGTCGACGCACTCTGCATCGAAGAATTACAAAGGTTAGCATTCCTACTTGTCATATTTACTAACGCGCACAGCAAACATACCCGATACGCTGCAGTACACGTTATCTTGCGATGATCCATTGGCAAATACAGCGTCGGCTTTCAGAATCTTCAGTTGACCATTCTTCTCCCACCTTACCTCGTTTTCCTGTTGTACATGTACACACCGCAACAATTACTATATTCCGTCTTGAACCTCATACCTTGCAACACTACCTGGATGGTTATAGTTGCCGGGAGGTGTAGATTAGCATCTTCTTCTGCAGCTTTTGACCACGCTTCTTCGCGGGCTTGGAGAGGTCGCACACGCACAACGACCTTCATCTTCTCCTCACTCGCAGTGTTGGGATTGCTGTCGGAGTGGCATCCTACACCCGCTGCATTGGCATCACCGACCGCATCGATAGCTGAGCCTTTTTGTGGTCTGCCTACGCCAACCATGTGTCTGAACGACAGGCTTACAAGTACTGGTTGCTCGACTGGCGTGTTCAGTTCATGTATTCATGCCCGATTTCAAAATAGACCACTTCAATGATACATCTAGGCTGAATGCTAGCACACCGAATGCACGTCGGTAGCACTCGAACTTGCACACAAAGCGAGTGTCTCGACACAGCAGGAGTATCGTCGCTGCAGGACCTCAGCTCATCGACGGCCAGCGGCGTCTAGCCTAGCAATGCTAGTTGCTTTAGAAACGCTTTTAGAAACGCTTTTAGAAACGCTATGACTTACTAACTCCAAGTCAAAGCGCTAGTCATAACTTGGCTCACAGTGAATCTGCAAGCCACATACCTACCCTACTGTACAGTACTTTGCGTCGCTACATGTATTATAGGACATGCCGACAACAACCGGAGGTTTGCAGCAGCTCGCGCGCATAGCATTCGCGCGGCATGACCGAAGATCACGGGGCGACGCGCCGGCGTCGTGGCCTGCAAGACTGGCGCGTAATCAGCCAATCAGAGACTCCTCTAAGGAACATCTTGAAGCGACCCTCGTTCAACATTTCCCCTGAACACCACGGCTCGGTAACCGAGTCGGTTGGCTTCCGTCGTTTGCTCATGAAGCTGGCAACATGATGCCGCCGCGCCTCTGTGTCTCGGAAGCCGTCGGCCTTATTAATAACATCGCATCGTTCCGTCCCTGCCATGACGACAACCACAGCAAGCAAGAGCTGTCTGGCGCGACACGGAGGGGGACATGACTGGAGACCTCTGCTTCACACTGATGTCTTTGCGCCTCGGGGCTTGCTAGCGTGCAATCAACCTCCTGGTGACGTGTTGCCTGTAAAAAGGCAACAAGGACAAGTATCTTTCGCCCCGTCCATCGTCCACGCTGCGTGTCTCTTGCGACCGATTTCTGCTTGGGTGCACTCTGCCACGCACGAGCGAATCTTGTGCTCAGCTGAGTCCATTTCCGAATTGGCCTTCCAAGCCTCAAGTTCCTGAAAACAAGCTCCTTTTCCTACAACAATGGTGTCGATTGTGTCCATCAAGGCCCGCCAGATCTTCGACTCGCGTGGCAATCCGACCGTTGAGGTCGACCTTGTGACCGAGATCGGCGAGTACCGCGCCGCTGTCCCCAGTGGAGCGTCGACGGGTGAGTTCGAGGCCCTGGAGATGCGCGATGGTGGCAAGGACTACATGGGCAAGGGCGTCCTGAACGCCGTGAGGAACGTGAACGAGATTATCGCTCCCGCTCTCGTGGGCAAGGACGTGACGAAGCAGGCGGAGCTTGACCGTTACATGGTGGAGCAGCTTGACGGCACGCAGAACGAGTGGGGCTGGTGCAAGAAGAAACTGGGTGCCAACGCCATCCTGGGTGTGTCTCTGGCTCTGTGCCGTGGTGGTGCCGCCGCCAAGAAGCAGCCTCTGTGGCAGTACATCGCCGACCTGGCCGGCAACCCGTCCCCGTGCCTTCCCGTGCCGTCGTTCAACATCATCAACGGTGGCTCGCACGCCGGCAACAAGCTGGCGATGCAGGAGTTCATGATTCTTCCCGTGGGCGCCACTAGCTTCTCGGAGTCGATGAAGATCGGTTCGGAGGTGTACCACAACCTGAAGAAGGTGATCAAGGGCCGCTACGGCCTGGACGCCACCGCTGTTGGTGACGAGGGTGGTTTCGCGCCGAACATCCAGTCGAACGGCGAGGCCATCGACCTGATCGAGGAGGCCATCAAGGCTGCTGGTTACACGAACCAGGTGCGTCTTGGCATGGACGTTGCCGCTTCGGAGTTCTACACTGGCGCCACGGACGCTCGTTACAACCTTGACTTCAAGAACGAGAACGCTCCGGAGTCGGAGAAGATCCCGGCCGACAAGCTGCAGGAGGTGTACGAGGGCTTCATCGCCAAGTGCGCTGGGTCGAGCAAGATCGTGTCGATTGAGGACCCGTTCGACCAGGACGACTGGGAGTCGTGGGTGAAGTTCACGGCCAAGGTGGGCAAGGACGTGCAGATCGTGGGTGACGACCTTACGGTGACGAACCCGACCCGTGTGCAGAAGGCCATCGATCAGAAGGCTTGCAACGCCCTTCTGCTGAAGGTGAACCAGATTGGCAGCATCACGGAGTCGATCGAGGCCGTGACGATGGCCAAGAAGGCTGGCTGGGCCATCATGGCCAGCCACCGCAGCGGTGAGACGGAGGACACGTTCATCGCCGACCTGGCTGTGGGTCTGAGCGCGGGCCAGATCAAGACGGGTGCCCCGTGCCGTTCGGAGCGTCTGGCGAAGTACAACCAGCTTCTGCGTATTGAGGAGGAGCTTGGCGCGAGCGCTCGCTACGCCGGCGAGGACTTCCGTAACGTGGAGAAGCTCGGCAAGTACTCGACTTTCTAAGCGTGGGAGTCATAGAAGCAGTCACGTAGGGCGTTTCATGCGTGTAATGTCGAATAGTTGTGAACAGTTTATCATGCTAATTGACATATTTTTTTATGGGTCGTTTGACTTGAAGTTTGTATTGCAAATGTTGAAGTTATGAAAGATCTTGACTGTAACATTTTGAGTGTCAAACCGTTTACGCCCATCACATTTGCATCCGGACACTCGGCGTCATTTCGGTTCGTGGTGGAGCAGTTGCACTTTGTCCAACCCAAAACTTGGCATACATGACATGTAACATGTGTACCTCGCAAGGGACCTGACTCGGATTGGATTCTGAGACTCTCGTGATGATTGCAAACCAAAGTGGCTACATATATCCACGCAACTCAGCCACCGACGCCAGCATGTCGAATCTCCTGTTGCAGCAGCGCCGCGCAACATGTGCATGAACCAAAGTACACTCGTCCCTATGTGAAAGAGATCAAGAGTTCTCTCATATCCGAAGAAGCATGTGGGTGTGCAGTGCGCACGGCGACCCTAACCTTTGATCGATACAATTGAGGCGCCACAATACTCAGCCAGTAAGTAAAGATTCGATTTCCAGCTATCGCGTTGACCAGGTCACTACAGACTGCCAGTGGTGGAATACTGAATCCTCGCTTGGCACTGCCACGATGGCAGGCGAGTCGGTGGCTCCTTGCTGAGACAGCTGTCGCGCCGCAGTTGACAAACGTCGTCGGACCGCTTTAACGCCGTTGTCTTTGCTTCCTCACCATTATCGAGCCGTGCAATCAACGCTTAAGAAGCCTTATGGCACGCAGCTCGTTCAAACCATAAAAGAACCACCTTCCTGGCGCGTTTCTCTTGCGACAACATCGACCAATCACATCGCAGCATACTTCTCCAAGCAGCACAATCCTAGTTTAATGCAGTGAAAGATTCGTTATTTTAGGCAAACGGATACCAAGTCGTTTTATCAACATTAGTTTCGTATTGTGCAAGTTGTGCTACAACTGCCGGCGACAGTACCTATACAAGTCATCACATCTTGAGGAAACGTTACCTCCTGCGCAAGGTCGAAAAGAAATGGACACATGGGGTATTTTCAAGCATGCACGGTGTACCCCGCCCCGCATTTCTAAAAGCACATCTAACCTTAATTTCGGCTATTCTAGGAAAAGGTTTCAAAAAACGTCCTAGTCTCAATCAGGAGAGGGGAAAAGATCGGAGGGGGTGAGAGGCGACGAAGGCGCTCCGCTTTCGCATGGGCTCATTTCCGAATTGGCCTTCCAAGCCTCAAGTTCCTGAAAACAAGCTCCTTTCTTACAACAATGGTGTCGATTGTGTCCATCAAGGCCCGCCAGATCTTCGACTCGCGTGGCAACCCGACCGTTGAGGTCGACCTTGTGACCGAGATCGGCGAGTACCGCGCCGCTGTCCCCAGTGGAGCGTCGACGGGTGAGTTCGAGGCCCTGGAGATGCGCGATGGTGGCAAGGACTACATGGGCAAGGGCGTCCTGAACGCCGTGAGGAACGTGAACGAGATTATCGCTCCCGCTCTCGTGGGCAAGGACGTGACGAAGCAGGCGGAGCTTGACCGTTACATGGTGGAGCAGCTTGACGGCACGCAGAACGAGTGGGGCTGGTGCAAGAAGAAACTGGGTGCCAACGCCATCCTGGGTGTGTCTCTGGCTCTGTGCCGTGGTGGTGCCGCCGCCAAGAAGCAGCCTCTGTGGCAGTACATCGCCGACCTGGCCGGCAACCCGTCCCCGTGCCTTCCCGTGCCGTCGTTCAACATCATCAACGGTGGCTCGCACGCCGGCAACAAGCTGGCGATGCAGGAGTTCATGATTCTTCCCGTGGGCGCCACTAGCTTCTCGGAGTCGATGAAGATCGGTTCGGAGGTGTACCACAACCTGAAGAAGGTGATCAAGGGCCGCTACGGCCTGGACGCCACCGCTGTTGGTGACGAGGGTGGTTTCGCGCCGAACATCCAGTCGAACGGCGAGGCCATCGACCTGATCGAGGAGGCCATCAAGGCTGCTGGTTACACGAACCAGGTGCGTCTTGGCATGGACGTTGCCGCTTCGGAGTTCTACACTGGCGCCACGGACGCTCGTTACAACCTTGACTTCAAGAACGAGAACGCTCCGGAGTCGGAGAAGATCCCGGCCGACAAGCTGCAGGAGGTGTACGAGGGCTTCATCGCCAAGTGCGCTGGGTCGAGCAAGATCGTGTCGATTGAGGACCCGTTCGACCAGGACGACTGGGAGTCGTGGGTGAAGTTCACGGCCAAGGTGGGCAAGGACGTGCAGATCGTGGGTGACGACCTTACGGTGACGAACCCGACCCGTGTGCAGAAGGCCATCGATCAGAAGGCTTGCAACGCCCTTCTGCTGAAGGTGAACCAGATTGGCAGCATCACGGAGTCGATCGAGGCCGTGACGATGGCCAAGAAGGCTGGCTGGGCCATCATGGCCAGCCACCGCAGCGGTGAGACGGAGGACACGTTCATCGCCGACCTGGCTGTGGGTTTGAGCGCGGGCCAGATCAAGACGGGTGCCCCGTGCCGTTCGGAGCGTCTGGCGAAGTACAACCAGCTTCTGCGTATTGAGGAGGAGCTTGGCGCGAGCGCTCGCTACGCCGGCGAGGACTTCCGTAACGTGGAGAAGCTCGGCAAGTACTCGACCTTCTAAGTGTCCAGTGTGCACATTAATGGGCTGTAGCTCTCGCTATTGAGAGGTAAAGGTTCAACACGTATTCAGTTTTAGTTCATTCTCACCTCGTTCATTACTTGGTCAATCGACCCTTTTTCATTGTACTGGATTGACTCCGGAAGGCAGAGTAGTGTGCCGTGCCTCCGTATACCTTCTTGTCCGGAGCGAAGACAGTGAACAAGTCGGAGGTTGACTGCTGCTTCGGCATGCCGTAGGTCGCGAGCCATTGCTTCAAGCTGGTGACTGTTGTACCGGTGTGGCCCACGTCTTGCCCCTCAGCGCTCTTCTCAATCTTTTCAGTGAGCTGGTCGATTTGCTTTTGAAGGTGCATGATCTGCTCCTGCAATCGCTGCACTTCGCCGTTCCGCAAGACGTTCTTCAAGTGTTCCGGCTGCTCGTAGTACGCAAAGTATCCTGGTCGCTTCGACGCCGTGATGGCTGCCTCCAGATTCTTGCACGTCTTGCGAGAGGCCTCGTTGAAGCCGCCGGGAGCTGGTAGCAACTCGAGATCATCAATAACTAGCAAACCATTTGTGACAGGCGCAGATGCAGTTACCCACCATCGAGAAGCCCATTTAGCTGTGTCGCCTTGGCCTTCTGCTGCTCTAACAACTCGACCTTCTTCTTGACGAGCTCCTGCGTGAGTTCCATGGGGCGCGAAGGCGCCTCGGCTTCCAATACACTACTGATTTGAAGACTACGAACGAACAAGGCGATCGATACGTCCTCGCATTCTCATCCGATGCATCATCCCAAATTAGCATCAACTTCAATTTACCCATTTTGTAACCATTATTTGAGTATGTTTACCCAATATAGTTTTGCAGCATGTGGACGGCATGCGGCCGCGTTGCGATGCGTGCGCAGGCCCGGCGCCCACTATCCAGGGCCCTCACAGCCTCTGCATCTTCAGCAACAGATAATGCACCAGCTAGTAACAACGTAAGTGAGTCTGTATCGGCCAAAACGTTCGCGGGGTTTGTGCGCAAGTGCGGTTTGTCCAAGTCGAGGCTGCACAAGAAGCTCTATCCGTTGGATGCAGGGTATTGCGCGCCGACAGGGGTGTTCCCCATCGCAGTGGCTGTTTCGGGTGGCGCCGACAGTATGGCGTTGATGCTATTGCTAAAGGAATACCTGCAGGAGAACCGCATCAAAACCCCGCTGTTGGCAGTCACAGTGGATCATCAGCTGCGACTGGAGAGCAGCAGGGAGGCGCTGGAGGTCGCCAAGATATGTGCCGAACGTGGGGGTATAAAGCATGTGACGAGGGTCTGCGAGTGGCGTCCTGATGATGCGGAGCGGACATCTGGAGAAGGAAAGCCGGTGAAGCCTCGCGATAGTAAAATGGAGGAGCAAGCACGACAGTATCGATACTCTTTGCTCAGGCAGATTTGTCTAGAGCACCAAGTGCGCTGCTTATTCGTTGCTCACAACCGAGGTGATCAGTTGGAGACGACACTCTTTCGCCTCGGACGAGCTAGCGGCGTTAATGGACTTGCTGGAATTGCAAACCAATTGCCGTTTTCCGAGTTGAACGGGGTGTCAGACATCAGTGGAGGTTCAGAGGCAGATAATACGGCGACTCTTGCTCGGCCATTGCTCACTGTTACGAAGGACCAACTGATGGCGACATGCGACCGATTTAACCAGACGTGGATACATGATCCTGCTAATGATGACCCTGTATACGACCGCGTTCGGATCCGTCAGGTACGTTCATAAGCTAGCTCAAGTGACTTACCGGTATAACAGCTAAGCGTGTAAAATGCACGTCTATGCAGGCGTTGAAGCGAGTTGAAAGGGAACAAGGACCCGAGATCCTGGACTTGTTCTCGAGGTTCCAGGTGACAGCAGCTAAAGCGAAGAAAGAATTTGCTCGAGTTGGTACGGATGCAAAGCGCGAAGTCTGTGAGCTACATTATCACCATGAATTCCTAATGACGGTGCTTGCGTGTTTGCAGAACGAGTTATGCTGCGCAAATATTCTGTCACTTGGGAGCCAAATGTCGTTGTCATGCGCATGGCTTTTTGTCACGACCCTGATATGTTTGACGAGTTGTTGTATCGCATCCTCTCGGTTATCATTGTACACATTGGAAGCAAGGAGACACCGCCACGACTGGCATCTGTTGTTCGCCTTGTAGAAGATCTCCAGCGTCTGGAAACGGGAAAACAAGTCACATTGGGCGGATGCCGGGTAAGTCTTTTTTTTTTAGTTTGTTCTCGTTGCACTGCAGTGACTTGCTAACAATTGCGAGCTTCGTTTTACCAGATCAAACGAATCGCAAAAGGTCGTCTACTAGAATTCCTGCCAGAGCGATAAGTTATGATTTCATAACTTTTGAGTGATATGAGTCATACCTTATGATTTAAAAATATCATATGTACAAAAAATCATACCCTATGAATTGTCAAATGGCCGATTTACCGGATCAATACCGGTATTCTGGTACATGATCCCGTGACAGACTCGCTGCACGCCAGCCATCAAGAGTTCATTTCAACTTTCACTTTCGCGCAATAATGGGAAAGAAGTCGGAGTTGGTTGAGGTGGCGCCTGTGCCCGGATTCTTCGGCTATGTGGTGAAGCCTGGCCACCCGCTCAAATGGTCGAACGAGGTTGAGGACTTCTGCATGCAGCTCAACTCAGCTGCACTGGGCGCTGACGCGACGAAGGGCCGTTCCACGCTGTCCGTAGTGGCCAAGACGTCCAAGATCGCGCTGTGCACGCTGACGCCCGAGGTGGCGGAGCAGTGGAACTTGACACAGACGTTCACACCTATGGACGGGGCCATCGAATTTATGGTTGACGGCCCCAACGCCATTCACCTTACCGGCTTCATCGAAGTGGAGGAAGAAGAGGACAGCGGCGACGAGCACGACTTTGACGACCTAGGCAGTGACGAGGATGAAATGATGGTGTTTGGTGGCGACGATGACTCCAGCGATGACGATGCGGACGAAGACGAAGAAGAGGAAGTGGAGCTAAACGACGAGGCCAAGAAGAACCGCTTTGAGGTGCTCGAAGAGCGTTCCCACAACGAGGCTGAGACCAAGAAGAAGTCGCCCAAGAAGGAGACTAAAAAGACTAAGGAGGAGGCGAAGAAGACTAAGGAGGAGACGAAGAAGGAAGCTGCTGCGAAGAAGGAGGCTGCTGCCGCTGCTGAGGCTGAGAAGAAGGCGAAGGAGGAGAAGGAGGCGACCAAAAAGAAAGCCAAGGCTGCCAAGCAGGCTGAAAAGGAGAAGAAAACCGCCGAGAAGCTCGCCGAAGTCACTGCTAGCAACCCGAAGGGCAAGAAGCGCGCGGCCCCAGCTGAATCTGTGGACGTCCCGAAGAAGGCCAAGGTTGCCACCCGTGTGCACAAGGGCGTCACTATCGAGGATGTGTAAGTACTTCTGCAAGACGTTAGAGCGACCTTGAGCTAACGTTTATTACTTTCATTGACTTTGCAGCGCTGTGGGTAAGGGCCGCCCCGTCATGCGTGGACGCAAGGTGGGCATCGTGTACCGCGGCCGTCTCACTAACGGCAAGCAGTTCGACGCTACGCAGAACCGAAAGAAGCCGTTCACTTTCCGCCACGGCATTGGCGATGTGATCAAGGGCATGGACATCGGTATCGAGGGCATGCGCGTCGGCAGTAAGCGTACGATCACCATCCCGTCGCGTCTTGGCTACGGCCGTGAGGGCGCTCCACCCACCATCCCTGGCAACTCCGACCTTATTTTCGAGATCGAGGTTGTCAACGCATAGAGGGCTGGTACAGTGTAGAACATTTTGAGTAGCACGCGTCGTCGACTAAACCACGAAGTACACGTTGCTGTTCACCGTTTTCGTTTAACATTTTTGCAGCAGATCTAACGACGATGCGGGCTAAGATTGACGGGTCAACGGATCTTCCGACCGAAAACGGCTCTTGAAGGGCCTCTACAGTACGTGTAGTGAACACTAGCGAAACCAAGCAAGACTGAAGCAACGATATCGATAGGATCACCGGAATGTGCAGCAGGTAAAAGAAGCAAAAGCGCGTGAGCAAGAAGCAAGGGTGCTCCCGTGCGAGGCACGAGAGCTTGAGTAAATGTGTATTGGTTTGCTAGCCCCGAGGAGGCAGCAGAATGTGTGCAGACGAGAAATTAATCCCCATCATAGATATCAAAGTATGGTACTGGTTTGTCGAGAAGTGGCAGCAGCGTTCCTTCCCCTCGTTTCGAGACTGGCAGGAATCCTACCGCAGCACGTTAAAGAAGACGAACGCGTCCATCTTGGCTTGCTCTTGCTGCTGTTCCACGGTCACACCCGCGCTGGCGTTTTCTCTCCGGGCCGCCAAGTCGGCGAAGGGGCCCGAGGCCACGTTCTGCTTGGCCGGCGACAGGCGGTTGGTGGTGGAGGGCGACTGCAGCGGGCGCTTGGCCTGGGGCGACACCATCGAGACGAGGTCCTTGAGTAGGTTCGGCATGGTAGAAGGGGGTAGGAGTGGGTTGCTTGAGGATGGAGAGGCTTGGAAACGCGGACGCTTGAGGGCGAAACGAATAATGAGGAAGACGGAAGGCGAGCGGCGCCGCCGGTTGAACTACGACCAAGCAGAATTCAAGCGCCGCCCAGCCATGTGCTAGTTCTTTGCTGCCGCGTTGTTGCGTCGACAGTCTCTTCCATTGGCTGAAATTCAGCAGGATAATCGCCCATTGGTCGACGCGCGAATCTTTGGATTTCTCGATTCGATGGGGACATTAGTATGCCACTTTGTATGGTGCAGTAATCCCCATACGTCTGGGGCGTGAATATGGAGACTCCCACGCAAGTGGCGTCGCTACGAGGTCGAGGCGACGAGCGCGCGTGGCGTCGATCGATTTATTGTCCACTGTACCTCATTCTCGTTGGCGCGAGGAGAGGGCGTGTTCGGGCGGTGCATGCCATGCTGGGCGTGTCTCGTCGCCCGTCTGGACCACTTCAACACCAGCGGGCGTAGTACGCCGCGTACAGCGTATTTCTGCTGCGTGGTCGATTGACTCTACGATGCCGTGGGGGTTGTGCACGCCATATAAACTTAACATGCACTAATACCGGTAGATGCAGCAGTAGATGTCGTCTTCGATGCCGGCGCCAAGGGAATGACTGGAAGCAGCGATGATCACCGCGGGCCCCGCTTCAGATTTCTGCTTGGTGAGCTTATGCTGCAGAGAAACGTTTGTCAGGCGTGACGCCACTGACGTGGCAGAGCTCGCCCCACTGCTTTGCTTGCTCGTTTCGGCAGAAGTAGGCAACGACAACGACCCGTGTAAAGCGTGACTTCTTAAACTAAGCATCTCAGGCAGCCTGTAACAAAGACCACATGCATTTGTCGACTCTTCATCATCCTGACTTGTTTCCACTTACGAGTTCGCTTCCAAGGATATTATCACAGTCATTTCCAAATGGTTCGACTTGATCACGTTCATTTGCTACCATTGCAAGACGCTACGATCTTCTATGATGCAGTTCGAGCTTTTAAAGTTCGTCCTTCTCCGCAGCATTGCCCAGAATTTCGTTCATGATATCATCGTCTTCGTCATCCTCTTCGATCTCGTCCAGCTGCACGTCCTTGCCATCCCACGGCTTGACCGTCTTAATCTCTGGCAGCTCTTCAAAGCCCACCGTCGACTCGCGGCCCTGCATGACGCCCTGGAGGAACTCAGCGATTGCCTCCGCAGTGAAGGCACCACGCTGCACGACGTAGCGCTTCCGTTCCAGGTTGATAGCCACCAGTGACGGGTATCCGAACGTTAGCTCGAAGCGGTTCTCAAACTCGAGCTGATCACCACCCTGCATCCACCCGAACTTGAACGGCTTGCCACGTACCAGCTTCGCAGCTTCCTCGAGCGTATTGATGTATCCTTCACGCGCACTCTTACCGCCTTCGGTAATGTGTGGCAGCACGCTGATGATGCAGCTGGACTTGCCTTCGCAGAAGTCGGTAACTGCATCAGCAGAGACAAGTTCCTTGATCCGGAGTCCGCCGCCCATGACATCCAGCGCCGCGAAACCGAACTCCGTAATAGCTGCAGCCGTGCGCTCACCCTGGTAGTCTTCAGCATCCTTCGGACCCATTGCGTTAGGCCCGAACACTTTAATTGTTGGGAATCCCTCGATACCGTATTCCGAAGGCTTGATCTCATTGGCGGTCGCCTCAATCGCAGCAACCTTAACTGACCCCTTCAAGTCCGAGGCAGCCTGCTCATATTCTGGAGCCAGCGCCTTGCAGTGTCCACACCACGGCGCGTAGAACTCCACGAGCCACACATCTCCACTGTTAAGCACCATCTCGTCGAACGTGTCGTCCGTCAAGGTGATGACGCTGCTCTTGCCGCTAGGCGACTTCTTCTTGGGCTGCGGCTTGGGTTTCCGCTTCTTCTTCTCCGTGCCGTCAGACAGACGAGCCTTCACCATTCGTCTAGAAGCTGTGAGGGCAGCGTCCACAAAGCCCTTGACCGTGCGTTCACCGTCAAAGGTCATGGGCTTGGCCTTGTTTTCGCCAAAGATCTTGATAGTCGGGAAGCCGCGCACCTCAAACTCGTTCACAAAGTCCTCGTGCTCCTGGCAGTCGATGGCTGCCACATTCACGACACCTTCCAGAGCCTTAGCCGCCTTTTTGTACTCGGGCGCTAGCTGCTTGCAGTGGCCACACCACGGCGCGTAGAACTCCACAAGCCACACGCCCGAGTCCTGCTGCACCTGCTCGCGGAAGCTCTGCGGGTCCAGCACCTTCACACTGTCCTCGCTTGAGTACATGGCCTGCACGCTGGCCAGCAGACTCGCTGCAGTAGCGCACGCCAGCAGCGTCAGTCCTCGCATTATTGTCCTATAAAAGTCCTGCTTCGAACAGCTCAATTACGAAAATGGCTCCAAAAGATACGCGAATCGGATGGGTTCCACGTGAATTGCGCTGATTGGCTGACAACTACAAATACCGGTTATTTACCGGTAAATACTGTACGGGGACGGTTGCAACTTCAAGGTAAGTTGGTGGCTAAAGTTTAGCCTAAAACGGACGCCTTCCTTTTTACCAGACGCGATGGGATCCGAGACGCTACGACTCCGCAGCAAGACGGCGAATGCCACCACGACCGGCCTATTACTGCAGAAATTCCAGTTGGACACACACCGCTCGCATACAATTGCCAAGGCAAAGGCCGCCTCCACCAATGGCATTCGTAGAGTGGAAGCTGACAGCAGCAACGACATCATCCAGGCCCTCATCAATGCAGCTGTACGTTGCCTTGCGACTGCCTATACAAACGAGTTACTGGCAATCCATTGACATTTACTCATTATCATTTTGTACCAGCCCGGCTGCTACCCTGGAGACGACGGCTCGAGCGACATCGCAGACCGATACAACTTCTTCGTACACCGGAAACGCTTCCTGGTACTTCTTTACCCTTCATTATTCCATTTCTCCGCTTGAAATGCACTCACACACTTTGCCTACTGCTAGTTCTCGCCGTGCTCATTGGGATTCTTCCACGAGAGTAGCCGCTTCCGACAGGCTTTGATATGGTGCATCACGTGGAAGCGTTTCGATCAGTTCATTCTTCTCCTAATTCTAGCGAACTCGATCATACTCGCGATCGCGGACTACAGCAAGGTCAATGCGGACGGAGACCTGGACAGTTCGCAATCGATCCGAAACGCCATCGTGAACTCGGCCGACCGAGTGTTTACTATCCTTTTTGCAGTCGAGTGCTCGATGAAAATCGTCGCCATGGGTTTATTCGGGGACCAAGGCGCGTATTTAATGGATCCGTGGAACTGGATGGACTTTATTGTGGTCTTTATCGGGTAAGATCTGACTGAATTTGAGCAGGTTCTGTACGGTGTATGGTACTAAACTTTTTTTCTTCAGCATTCTAGCCGTTATCCCAGGGATTCCCAATGTTTCCGTGCTTCGGATATTTCGTGTGTTGCGGCCATTACGAAGCTTGAATGCTGTTGCTGGTATGAAAGCACTGCGTATTTAATCTAAGTACACATTAACTTGACAACGTTCTGTGTTGTAGGAATGAAAAAGCTTGTTTCAGCTCTCCTGAAATCTATTCCAGAGCTGCTTACTGTCGTAGCATTTTTATCGTTTCTATTCTTCCTCTATGGCGTCATTGGAGTGCAGCTGTGGAGCGGCGTGCTTCATCCTCGCTGTCGTCTCGCTCCCTTCCCCCTCCGTTTGGATCCAGACCTCACGTTCCAAGATTTCGACGCGTACAAAAGTAAAATACTGGCAAACTACTCGCTGTATCCCTGTGTTGACGAATTCAACGAGCAGATCCCGCTTTTGGATGACTCCTGGTCGCATGATTCGTCCCCTTGGAGAACTCGACGCGTCTGCTTTTGGCCCATTGCTGACGAATCTCCCGCTCGAACCTGCTCACTGGGCGACACTCATTTCCGCCAGTGCCCAGAAGGACAGGTACGTTGGTAGTTGAAGTTAACTGGGGTTTAGTACTGAAAATTTGTCGTCTTTTATGTAGATATGCGGCTCGGATTATGATGCGTTCGGCAACTTTCGCTTCACCCACTCGAATCCATTAATTGTTCGACGCATTCTTGAGAGCTCCACTTACAGCGCCGATTTGAATTGGGGCTTTCTGCACTTTGATAATATTGGATCCGCATCTTTGGCCATTTTCCAGTGTATCACACGCGAAGGCTGGTAAGCTTTACCAGCTCTTGTTGTTTTTATACGGATAACTGATACTCAATTAACTACAGGAGCGACATCATGTACATGCTTCAGGACGCAGGGTATGGTGCCGTTGCTGTTGTCTATTTCGTGTCGTTCATCATCTTCGGCTCCTTTTTCATGCTAAACCTGACTCTCGCAGTCATTTGGGACAACTTTTCGGAGGCTTCTTTCCTCGAAGCCGAAGAGAGGAAGGCACAGAAGAAAGCTAAAGCCGCTATACTTGCGCTGAAGGCTACGCAGGCCGCTAAAAGTCGGGTTTTAAGCTCACGCATGCAGGTCGTCGTTGGAGTCATCGTGAAGCATTGGCTGTTTAATGGCGTCCAGACGGTTTTAATCCTGCTAAACACTGTAATCTTATCACTGGACCAATACCCGATCGACCAGAAGCTCAACGAGACTGTGGAGAAGATCAATTTTGCTCTTACAATCGCCTTCTTACTGGAAGCTCTGCTGAAGGTTACTGGTTTGGGCTGGAAGAGGTGGTTAGAAGACCGCTACAATTTATTCGACGCCTCAGTTGTCGTCGTCAGCACAGTAGAAATGGTCCTGTCACCTCCAGCTTTTATCTACGAGCAAGGCACATCATCCAAGACGTCTTCGTTCTCAGGACTCCGATCGTTTCGACTGTTTGCATTATTCAAACTCGCTCGGTACGTACTGTACATCGACACATTTTACTCTTACCTTATTTTTCTTCTATAACTATTGCGGTATTTTGTTTTCTTTAGTTCGTGGCCATCGCTTCAGAAGTTACTGGCAACGATGATAAGTACTTTACGGGAAGTTGGCAACTTCAGCGTATTGTTCCTGCTCTTCCTGTACATTTACGCACTCATTGGGATGCAAACATTCGCGAACCAGTTTCGGTTTGATAAATATGGTTATCCCGTTGATCGAAGCCAAGATGCCGAGTACGTTCCAAGAGCCAATTTCGATACGATGCTGTGGTCGGTGGTCACTGTGTTCCAGATCCTTACAGGCGAAAATTGGAACGCGGTCATGATGGACGGCTGGCGGTCGTCTGGGTGGTCGGCGGTGCTGTACTTTGTGTCACTTGTCGTTCTGGGGAATTTCATCGTGCTCAACTTGTTTTTGGCCATTTTACTGGGGAATTTCGACGAATCTAACGACGAAGAACGAGATGCCGAACGAGAGGCACTAAAGAGAAAATCCCGGGTGGCCCCTAAGCAAACCTCGCATCGTGACCTGGATGGTCGTACAAGCAACCCACGAGAGAGCGAGCACAGCAGAAGTCATCCCACCGGTGGAAGAAGTCGACATGACACACTTACACCGGGTACAACCATTTTCAATGACGATCTCCGTACAAATTCCCATCGGCGAAGCTCATCTTTCCTCACAAATCGACTGGCCGTACACAATTCGCTGTTCATCTTTGCACTCGATAATCCAGTCCGGAAAGGGGCCATGAGGATTTTATCCCACCCTCAATTCGACAATTTATCACTGGCACTGATCATTATCAGCACGGTTGAACTCGCTATCGACAACCCGTTGTATCCCCCCGATAGTACGTTTACTAACGTGCTGTCATGGTTAGACTCGGCTTTGACGGTGTTGTTCATGGCTGAGGTTGTTATCAAGATCGTCGCGCACGGATTTATTCTTCACAAGGGGGCTTATCTCCGCAACAGTTGGAACATCATGGACTTTGTCATCACAGCAACCGCCGCGTTCTTCATGTTTCAAGGAAGTTCGCAGTTTAAATTTGTGAAAACGCTTCGCACATTTCGTGCACTTCGCCCTTTACGAATGATCAATCGAAACCCTGGCCTGAAGCTCGTGGTGAGCTCGCTCATCGCCTCCATCCCGCAGATTGTGAACGTCATCATGGTTTGTTTGCTGGTTTTCGTGATTTTTAGCATTTTAGCTGTCAATAACCTCAAGGGCAAGTTCTATAGCTGTCAAGGCGACGTATTTACTGCGTTATCGGCAGTTCAGCAAGAGTTTATCGTCTCGCCTCGAGCTTGGACAAATATGACAACAGAAGAGCAGAATTGGTTTTCGTACACTCCAATTGACGTCCTTCAAACAGCTTTTTCAAGTGAGGAAGCTCTAACTTCTCGTGCCGTCTGTGGTCTCTTTAATGCAACGTGGACAAACACAATTCCACAGAACTTTGACAATGTCATTCACGGTATTCAGACTTTCTTCGAGATGACTACAACGGAGGGCTGGGTCACCATCATGCTCACCAGCGTCGACGCCACGGAAATCGATATGCAGCCGATTCCAAACTACAGCGAGCACTGGACGTTTTTCTTTATCGCTTTCATTCTCGTGGGAACTTTCTTCGTTATGCAGCTCTTTGTGGGCGTTGTGATTGAAAACTTCAACAACATGAAGGAAAAATTGGACGGAACGTATTTACTTTCTCACATCCAGCGCGAGTGGTTGACTATCAACGACATGATGCTCAATCTCCGACCTGTTCGGAAGTTAAAAACCCCTCAGGATATGACGCGGCGAGCGTTGTTTCGCCTTGCTCTGAACCCAATGCTGGAGATATCCATCATGGCCTGTGTGCTGCTGAACACCGTCTTCATGGCCATGGACTTCTTCGGAGAAGAAGATCTCTACGAGATGGGCTTAGACTACTTGAACTACTTCTTCTCGGCCATTTTCGCGCTTGAAGCGGTGGTGAAGATCATTGGACTGGGCAAATACTATTGGAAAGAGCCCTGGAATGTTTTTGACTTTGTGGTTGTCCTCGGAACTCTTTTTGGCGTCATTTATCAAATGTTCGGCGGGAGTTCAGTCGGTACAGCTGCGTCTACGGTAAGATGCTTCCGGGTAGGACGTTTATTTCGGCTGGTGCATTCGGCGCCTTCCTTACGACAACTCTTCAATACTTTGCTCATAACGCTACCATCACTTGCCAATATCGGAGGCCTTCTCTTCCTGGTTTTCTTCATTTACGCTGCGATGGGGGTGCAACTTTTCGCGAAAATAAAGTTAGGAGAACTCGTAACTTCAACGGCCAACTTCCAGTCGCTGCTAGGGGCGATGATCACTTTGGTAATGCTGCTGGTCTTAAGTTTCTTCCTTAGAAATTATAACATTATTATTTTTTGTTTTTGTTTTTCGTGTGAAGGTTCGCTGTGCTACTGGCGAAAGGTGGAATGACATGATGTACGAACTTGCGAATCAAGACGCTTGTACGTCTGACCCACCGTACGATCCTGACTCGTGTGGCATTAGCAATGACGTCGACTGTGTGCCTTTAAACGGGTGCGGTTCACCAGTGGCCTTCGTGTATCTCTACAGCTTCACGCTGCTCGTGACATTTATCCTCTTGAATATCTTCATCGCTGTGATTTTGGAGGGATTCGCAAAGGAAAAAGACCGTGAGGATGGCGTTTTGCTTCCGCAACATGTGCGTTCTGCTCCTGCATTTACCACTGATGCCATCTAACCTTTTTTTTTTTTTCAGTACGAGACTTTTGTCAACAACTGGTCCATGTTCGATCCAGAGGCAACTGGGTTCCTGGAATGGCATATATTGCCCTCATTCCTCGCTACGTTAGAGCCTCCGATGGGGCTGGGGAGCAATATCAGACCAACATCGAAGGATATACAGAACTTCGTAGGTAAGATTGGCTCTCTAGGTACTTTTTATTATTATTTTTCTACTAAGTTTACTGTGTAGCGTATCTCGACGTGCCTATTTTCCGCAGTAACAAGGTCTTTTTCAACGATGTTGCCAGGCGAGTTGGGAAATTCGTGATTGACGAGGTTCTGTTGGGGTTTGCCGCGCTGTTCTGCTTCTCCTTTTATTAGCTGACAATTGTGATTGTTATTTTAACAGCTAAGCGGCCAACAACTGGAAGAGCTGCCCAAGTCCCTCAATCTTGAGAAGCGGTGGAAAAAGTATTTGGCTGGGCGGAGTATCCGCAAGAACGACATTTCAGTTCACAGACTCAACCAGTTCACTGCAGCCGTTCTCATCCATCGATCCGTCAACGCTCTCGTCTTCCGTGAGGAGCTCAACGCGGGTGTTCAACTCTTCGCCAAACGCTCCAAACCTCGGGTAACGGGGTTTCAGCCAGTCACCAGTCTAGCCAAAGGTTCTCCTACTGACAAAGATCTGTAAAACCATATTTTGCTTTTAACAAGATCGTAGTTTTAACCAACCTAGCCCAAAATTAGCGTCATGAGAAACTTCTCGACTTCCTGAATCTCTTTCCTGACTTCTGTGGAAATGAAAAATATGAACCTAGGACAGATAAAATTCGTTTCTGAGCGATCAGTGCGTACGAGCAGCAATGCTGCTGTGGACGTCAGCAAAGTGAACGATTTCCGCCAGAGCGCAACCCTCGAAGAACAGGAAGATTCGGTCCCTTCTGTTCTATCACATGACAAGAGAGGTTGGTCTTACTTCGTACAGCGCAACGCGGTTCTTCGAACGTACCAGAAGCGCCTCATCTACAACAACGATATCAAGGTCGCAGCGCTCGAGTTCGCCATTATGTTTCTCTCGATAGCTCAGCTTCAATGGTCCTACCATTCACCACATTGGGTAAGTTCTTCTCTATGCATTTTCATTCCTGGATCAAGAGCTCACTTTTGTTTAAACAAAACAGCGAGAAAAAAGGGTGTGCGCACGTCGACCGGGCTGTGTTGATACGTTAACCGATGGATCGTTTGCTGCTGCGAATTTCATACGGGTGATCATTGCTGTGTTAGCTTTGGTACGTCTCTTCCTCCGCTTCAGTCAGCTTTGGAAGACGAAGGCCCACAAACACCCTACGATTCGCAGCAAAGTGGTGAGTCTCGGTTTGAGGATCTAGATTTCAGAAAACAAGTATCTTTCTAACTCTTTTCTTCGTATGTCTGTCAGAATTGCTTGTTCCAGTATGGACTGGAATTGGCCTACACTGTATTCTTCCCGTACCCTGGACTGGAGACGTTTTTCCCGAAAGAACGAGGCGACACCTTCGCTTTACTGAGTATTTCAGTGGTCTTTCGCACTACTTGCTGGGGCCAGTGGCTCTATTACCCGTATCCGATCAGACAGAAAGAAAAAGTCGCCAGTTTTAGCGGAAATCTTGGTAAGTTGGTCGCCACCTTCCTGTTAGTAGTTCAACCTTTTCCTAATCTCCCATGACAACACAGAATTCAGCTACCGCCAGTTCGTGATCAAGAAAGTCCTCGATGATACCCCTTTGAGCAAACTCCTAACTTTCTACACTGTCCTTGGGGCGACAGTAGCCTACCTTCTTCACGTTATGGAGACTATCAAAGGCCAATGCTGGTGGGAAAACGACGATGCCGAAGTCGTAAAGAGTGAAGACGCAATTTGCGACGAGGTGGAAATCGCCGATTCGCTCTGGATGATCTTCATGACGTTTCTTTCTATCGGGTAAAGTCCTTGCTAGTTTTTTTTTTGTATTGTGAAAACTGATGGCATTTTCGTTCACTAGGTATGGAGATGTTTCTCCAAAAAGTGGACGTGGTCGAGCGATTCTCGCTATCACTGCATGCGTCGCAGTGATGCTAGATGCCATGTTCTTTTCTATTATCATTAGAAAGTTCACCTTCTCCACTATGCAGGCGCGGGTACACGCGTTCTTGTATCGCATGGAGCTACACAACAAGAAGGACATCAGTGCTGTCATGGCGGTGCAAGCTACCTTTCGTTACAACAAACTGCACAAACACTCGCTCATCTGGCATCAAGAACGGGGCTCGAACATCTTCTATCGACCGCTATCTGATGTAAGTAGGGCCTTACTACACCCAAAGGTACTTTTTCCCATTCTTACTCCATTGTTGGTATGGTTCAGCGTCTTCCGAACGAGGTAAAGAAGAAACTTTACGCCTCTCGTTTCCAGAAGAACCTCAAGCAAATCATGAAGTACAACACGGACGGAGACCCGCTCAACGCCTTCTCCAAGCATGTGGAAGTCATCACCGCAGCACTTGGAGCGACGTTCGCTGACATGACTCGGCTGAAGAAAATGTACTATCGCCGCGTCCGCGTGCTTGAACAACGCAGACAGCTAGCGAATAATAGGCGGGCGTCAAGCTTTTGCATTGCTTCAAACGGACGTCCAACGACAGGAAAGCCCAACCCAGATGCCAGTCTTCACTCGGACTCGCGAATGAAAAATGAGGACCCTGTCCCGAACACAACAGACTGTGGAGTTAGTGTTGCCTGGGGTACCGAGATGCAGCGGAAATGCGAGGTGGCGATGCTTCTCCTGAAAAAGATAGAGGCAAACGCCAAAGAGGTTCAGTCTTGGTCGAGATAATGCAATGCATTTCTTAAGCTCGAAGTAGATAGATTTCAGCTACACATTGGGCAGAGTAGCGGAAGGGTAGGAGGAAGCTATCTCCAGCTTTCAGCGAGGAGCTGTTCGAAGTGTGCGTCATGTGCTACAACCAACGAGATGTCCGAGTATACCTCGATAAAATCACGACGCGAGACTTCAGCATTCAGATCCTGTCACACAAAAACAAGTAAATTAGCTTCCATACTGACGGAACTAACAAATGCAAGTCAAGCAAACCTGGTTCGGCCATAGGTTCCTGTACACTGCAGCTGCATCGCTCGGTGAAAGCTGTTGTGCCCCAACTCGCGAGTCAATGGATGGATCGTACGCGATACAAATAGCAGCAAGCGTGAGTTTCCCATCAGGAGCTTGTTGGTTCAGACGATCATAAGCCGCATCCATCAGCATACGGCGATGTTCGCTCACTGGAACACGCAGCGCCTTGAGTAAATCCACTACGGCGAAGAACCCAGCTCTACGCTTGTCGAAGTTGTCAAAGAGCAGATCGAGATGCTCATCACGCAGAGGTAGGCCGCTGTGCTGCTGACGGATGACCCACTTGGCGTCATCGTGGTTGAGATGCCCCGTTCCTTTCGTGTCAGCACGGGTGAGCGCTGCCAGGAACCCTCGGAACGTATACAAGCTGTCGGCAGCCAGGCAACGCTGAAGCACGTCAATAACGGAAGCTGCACTTGCGAACTGGGGCAGCATCCGATCGTCCTGAGCTTCGTGGGCCGACTGAGCAAGCAGGAACGTCCACACGTTCGCAGATACGTTGGAGTGGCCTTCAGTATCCGGCGTGCGCGTGCCCTCGATCTCGCCTGCGAGGTGGTGCCGTTTTCCAGCCCCTCTCGCAGAATGAGCGCTGATCTCGAGCTCTACGCCGAATTCAGTCGGTTGCTTGGTGCCACTACTTGCCAGTAAAGCTTGACCAGTCATCTTGTGCACAACAGCAACTCGATCACCCGCCACAACTTGTTGGCCAGCAGCGAGCAGCTTCTCAGTGTTGGCTAAATCCGCCTTGGTACAGACCCAAAGAGCACCGCTATCTGCTTCAGCACTTACCCATACGCGCTGCTTGTACGTGATGGGGCTCATGGACCGTTCAGTCTTCAGGCCGGACTTGAGAAAGAGAGGAGGCTTGAGCAGAACACTCTTGTCGTCCGCGAGCAACGCCTCATTGCACATGAGTAGGAACGGCTCGTCGTACCGCAATGGCTCACCTACAGCATCAACGTTTAAGCCTTCGCCTCGAGCCACTGCAGCTTTCCACGCTTGCGGAGACACAAGACGGAAAGTGTTTCGCGATACCGGCGTGTTAGACGTGACGGCGGTGACCAGGAATTCGTCCGAGCCGATGGATGGGGTCTCTTCGAAGATGTTGCACGCTAGCAAAGCGTCTGATTCGATGTGGCCGAGCGCCACAGCTTGATTGAAGCGGAGATGGCCCTCCGGGTCGAACGAGCGAGGCGCCTTCTGATTCAGGAACGTCGCTTTAAGTGTGTGCGTAGCCAGCAACGAACCTTGAGCCTTGCGAAGAGTAAACTCCTTCATCCTAGCCTCTTCCAGCATCAGGTCTTCATTCCAGTTACCGATGCGCGTACTAGGCGCATAGCGCCCAGCGCCAACGAGTTGCTGCGGTGTGAACTGCATGGCTTTACCAGGATTGAGCTTGGATGGAGAATGCCAATGCTCCAGGGGCCGTACGTTACCATGCGTTACCAAAACTAGCGGTCGTCGTGGATCCACTCGAAAAAAAAACTTGAAACAAGGCTGAACTATGCACGTCAACATGATGTTCTTCGTCTTGTGTATCTTCATCGCTCACGGCGCTCCGTTGGCATGGGCTGCGTCTGTCACCTCCACTGTCACCACAACTGCCACCACGACGTCCACCACGACGTATCCGAGCTTGGTCGAATGCGTCTGCAACACGACACTGGCGTCTGCAGCTGTGGTCAAGACATCGACGACTTCTTCGTCCAGTCAAACGCAAAAGTACGTGCTGCCGGGCTGCTTGGAAGACGTGTTCGCTGAGACGGGGATTCGCTGGTACTTGAACGGCCCGATGTTGCCTGGTGTCACGTACTGGCAGGATGGTCCTCCGAAAGACTTTTCCTCTGGTCGAGCAGCGCAGAGACTTATCCGACTTGGGTATCGCTGCTCTCGAGTCCAGCTTTATGACTCCTCCGATCCGTATTACTGAGCAAATTTCAACTGGGAAGCCAAGCAAGTGGAGAAACGTAGCAACAAACAGTAATAGACAAAATGAACCTTACGGGTGGTGCGATTACAGGTGCCTCTTCTTGTACTTGATGAAGCGCAACAGGTTCAGGCGGGTCTCCTTCACGTGAGCCACGAGCGCACGGTCTAACTGCTTCTGCTCTGCCTTCAACTTGGACTTCAGCGCGCTGGATGTGCGCTCTAGTGCGCTCAGGAAGTTCAGTGCGCGGAACGTGTCGTCGAACTCCTCGTCATCGTAAACGTCAAAGACGGCGTTCAGGGTCTCGGCCACCACTTCGAGGCTAGAGTCATCCAGTCGTGACATTAAAGAACGACCCACTGTTTCCTTCTCAGCCGGAGTGGAGCAGCGCTTGCCCACACAGCCGATCATACCAATAGCGTTGAGACGGGACTCCGCGGAACGTCCCTGAGCCGCGCAACTCAGGATCAACTGAGCATCCTCAGCGGCAACAGCCAGCTGACGGCTCTCAGACGTGCTGCGACGCAGTGCCGACAGCATAGCTGCCGTCACGGCAACTTCTAGGTCGTTTGCTGCACTGCTTTCAAGTGAGAAGTCGGTGGGGGTGGTAGACGTAGCTTCGGCTTCGCGATTGAGGTTCTTGTACAACGCGCATAAGTTGTGAAAGATCTGTGGCACCGTTTCTTCGCCAAGAACCTCCCATGACGCACTGAGCAGGAGGTTGTTAATGGCATTGCAGACGCGAATGCGCATCTTCTCGAAGTCCTTAGCTATTAAAAAAAACGTCGACGAGAAAAAGTTAGTAAATATTTCATAAACAACAAAACACAAACAAAAACCTACCGATAGACTTGGTAGGAAGCTGCGGGATGGACACAACACCTTGAAGAATAGTCACGCACAGCGGGAACACGCGACTGGTCTCCAGCGACTTGGACACGGGGCTGCCAGCGGCACCCATTGCTCCTTCTGTGTCCATGTGTGAAGCCGCGTACTCCTCCATGGCGTCCTCGTCGTCACTAGCCCACTCCTCTTCGTCGTCACTGTCGTCTCCAGACGCAGCCAACTGTGCCACCAGCTCCAGCGCCAAAGTCAGCGTATGGACGCTGTCTCTCCACGTGCGGACCTTCAATTGAGCAGCGCTGATCTTCTGCTCCTCCTCGGCGGTCAGCGTGTCGTCGTCCACGTTCTCGTCCTCCAATACGGATTTCTGCGAGAGCTCGAAGCTTTCAGAAGCATGCTGCGCCATCTGCATCACATTTACTGCGTCATACGCAAGCGCGGCCTCCAGTACAGGCACCATTCGAGCCACGTTATCCTCCACCTTCATGATAGCCTGCAGGTTCATAGCAATTCCCACCGCCTCCAATCGAACCTGCAATGACAATTGGTCTGCTGGAGCTTGGATAAGTGCCCCGATGGTCTGCTGATACGCTGTATTGGCTCCAATGACCTCGTTCAGCTGCGCGTTGCCTTCCGTGATGAGCAGTAGCAGCTTGAGGGTCTCAAGATGCAACGCTGTGTGCGCGCGAGACTGAGCTGCAATCTTAAAGATAGGCGGCAGAAGGTCTCCCTGCGTGAGCTCATTGATAGCGGCCTGGCAGCTTTCGCATAAGTTTCCAAGAAGTGCCACCGCCTGTTCCAGTAGCTGCACGGCGCGTAAGTCGCCGCTGTCATTAAGAGCCGCGTCCGTAGCGTTCTCCGTGATGACTTTAACCAATGGCGTAACGACGTTCTGCGTAGTCATGAGCTCGCACAGCTCCAAGCCGCCGGTAACGCTAATGTTGCGCAACGCTCCGAGCGCGTGCTGACGAACCATAGGCAGCGGGTCCACAACGCGCGGGATGAGCTTCTTGAGCAGCCCAGCGTCCACCATCCGCTGCAGTTTGCGGCGGCTCTTGGCCTCTGCTTCGTCGCTCTCCACGTCTCCGAACATTGTGGCGATAGCCACGCATGTAGCTTCGCGCACGGCTCCCTGCAGGTCCACGAGGCCCTTGAACAGCTGCGCTTCGTCTGCTGCCATCGTGCTGAAGTCCATGGCCTGCAGCTCCTCCAGCTCCGCCGTGGATGGACCGCCCGTAGGCGGCGCCCGCTTTTTGTGGCTGATGGTGCGGAGCTTCTTGGCCTTGCCCATGGTTGAATGCGGAATGGCTACGTTCGCTTCACACTCCAGCCAACCAAAAGTGATGCATGTCAACTTAGCAGAAAATGTCATGTGCACCACATTATTTTAGTTTATTGATGGGGTGGCATTGTCACCTACCGGGTTTTTTAGTTTTAACCTATAAAACCCAGTGGAATTCTGTAGGTTGCTCGTGCAACCTTACCTAGGAATAGACATGTGCAGGTAGGTAGAGCTACAAAAGGCCCAATAAATATTTTGCAGCAAGTTTAGTATGGCACTTTTGGGAAACATCGGAAACTCATAATTTTGTAGTTTTAACGCATAATTTAATCAGACAGTAGACATGTGTAGCTCTTTACCTAGATTTTGAGCTAAGGAGCTGTTCGGAAGACATTAACGCTACATGACCCACGTTTTGTAGCTTGGGGTGGCATCCAATCCACTTTTTGTGCGTCATTCCTATAGCTAGGGAGGCTGTCAATTATTAACGCTACTCTACGGACAACTTGCGTGGGGTGGCATCCAATCCACTTTTTGTGTCATTCCTCAACTTGCCTTCCTGGACACCAATGCTACCGTCCCGCCTGTCATCTTCTCTGCGTCGCTGCGCCTCCACGTCTACGCGCAACAGCTTCGTGGACCGCCTGCGCAATGAGCTAGAGGAGATCGAGGCCGCCGGCACCTACAAGAAGGAACGCGTCATTGCGTCCCCCCAAGGCGCCGAGATTTCCGTCAATGGTGATGCAGTGCTCAACTTCTGCGCCAACAACTACTTGGGACTCAGCAACCACCCAGCGGTGGAACAGGCGGCAGCGGACACGCTGAAGGAACGTGGCTTCGGCCTCAGCTCTGTGCGCTTCATCTGCGGCACGCAGGACATCCACAAGCAGCTGGAGGCCGCCATCTCCGCCTTCCACGGCACTGAGGACACCATCTTGTACCCGTCGTGCTTCGACGCAAATGCTGGTTTGTTTGAGGCTGTACTTAACAAGGAAGATGCCATCCTCACGGATGAACTGAACCACGCCAGTATCATTGACGGCATTCGGCTCTGCAAGGCTGAACGTCACCGCTTCAAGCACATGGACATGAAGGATCTCGAGCAGAAGCTAAAGGATACGCAGCACTGCCGCACACGCCTCATCGCTACTGACGGTGTCTTCAGTATGGATGGAGATGTGGCTCCGTTGCAGGCGATCGTGGCGTTGGCTGAGAAGTACAACGCTCAGCTCTTCCTCGACGAGTGCCACGCCACTGGCTTCTTCGGACCTACTGGACGTGGCAGTGATGAGTACTGCGGCATCAACGGCAAGGTGGACATCATCAATTCGACTCTGGGCAAGGCTCTTGGCGGCAGCACCGGAGGATACACTACCGGTCGCAAGGAGGTCGTAGACCTGCTCCGCCAGCGCTCACGCCCCTACCTCTTCTCCAACTCGCTTGGCCCATCGGTGGTCGGCGCCTCGCTCAAGGTCTTCGAGATGCTTACCGAGTCGTCCGAGTTCGTGGACAAGATTCGTGCTAACACGCACCACTTCCGCGACCGCATGACGGCTGCGGGCTTCACGCTCAAGGGTTCCCGGTACGTTTTTGACTGTCTTTTGTGTCATGCTGACCAATCTGAAAACGTAATTTCTGATAACATGGATGTGACGTGTCGAATCACTCAGTGACCACCCGATCGCGCCCGTTATGCTGGGCGACGCTCGTCTTGCGTCTGAACTGGCAGACGACATGCTCAAGCGCGGCATCTACGTCATTGGCTTCAGCTACCCGGTATGGTACATTTGCACTTGCAATTAGAGCTTGACCATGTCGCTGACCGTCTTTTGCTTGTTCTGCTGCACATAGGTTGTCCCGAAGGGCCAGGCGCGTATCCGCGTTCAGCTGTCGGCTGCTCACAGCATCGAGGATGTCGACAAGGCTGTGGACGCCTTCATCGAGTGCGGCAAGGCACGCGGTGTCATCAACTAGAAAGCGTCATAAATCAATTGACGGCGGTAGTAGCATTCTCTGCTTCACGCGAGGCTATTTTCACGAGCGTTGGAAGGTTCTTGCTTTTGGCTAGGACGTCTAGGATGGCAGTACCATTGATCAAGTTGATGCTGCAACGCAGAAGCAAAATAGTACCAAAAAAACAAAATGAGCAACAAGTAAAACGATTAATTCGACAACACGATAAGCACCTTGCTCCCCATATCACGAGTCCTTCCAGCTCCCTTGGGTCTGTCATTAACGGGATGAGAGACTCATCGCTATTAACCAAAAGCATCCCAGCACCACCGACATCCTGAATCGCTCTACATGTAGAAAAGTTGTAAGTCTCCACTCATACAAATTTCATGTAGCAAGAAACAATTAATTACCTTAGCTTTGCCCCAAATGAACATCCGCCGCGCTTGACAACGACGACCGCGCGAGTGGCGAAAATTCCAAGTCCTTTGTAATGGCACGCAGTCTCTTGAGGATAAGCTGCAACAACCCGAAAAGGAAGCGCTGGGATTTTCCCACCGAACAGTGCAGGTAAAACCTGAAAGCTGTACGACCCAGCAATCGAGGGTAACTTGGTGTTTTCCTCTGCAGTGGCCGACGCGTTGATGTACCAGAATGTCATGTTCCGACTTGACTTTTTCACATCCTGCATAACGTATCGATTAGATAGCGCTAGTATTAATACCAACTATTCTTTTGCGTACCCTTGCGATGGTCAGCTCTTGATTGCTAAGTTTCTGAGGTTGTTCAGGGGGAACTGGAATTTGATCTGGCCTCTCTTCGTATATCCTTACCACTACACCGAGACAAGACGGTAGCGTTTTAGAATTTTATCTACATGATCACACTATTTGTTTTCTTTTACTTGGGACTGTACGTACATGTTTTCTGGTGCTCCATCACTGACATAATGAGTTCTCCATCAAGTTTACCCAACCTGCAAGTGTCAACAGCGCATACACGATTATTTTCCAGATAAAACTTGAAAGAAACGAAAGAGGACTCGTACAGAGTTACAGGAAGGTCAACGTGCTCGACCACAACTGTTCCAGATGGAGTGAATCTTCCTTCGCCGTTCACGTTGTTCACAATGACAAGTGCAGTACCATTAGCACTGTGAGCATTATTTGCCTTTTCAACCAGAGTGCATGCTCCACGGTACGCCAAGTACACCACACCAGCAGTTTCGTTAGACGGTTGAGTTGCTGTTGGAAACGAACTGCAGCCTGTCATCGGCGTCGGAATCTCCAACTGAAGCGGCAAGCTCGCATTCGTCTCATTGGTTTGGGGTGGAGCACTCCAACTGGCGAGATGCAGTCGCACTTCCCAACCACGCAACACTTCTGGGGCATCGAAAGCCAGTGTCCAATTCATTACAACTCGCTTGACGGGGTTCTTTTCAGTGGATTTAGCTGCCGCGCGCTCGGCAGACATCTGCACCAGGAAAACCATCTTACGAGGGATAGCTGAGCTCAGGTACACTTCTACGACTTCTTGGGGACCCATTTTTGAAGTATCGACGCCATTGAGGGAAATTATTTGGTCCCGTGAAGCGATCACGTTTAGTTGTTGGGCAGGTAGTTCGGGTTCCAAATGACTCACGACAGCTTTGCCTCTTGTGTTCAAGTCCCAGTTGAGTCCAATGGGGCCTTTCGTTTTAAATTCGACCTCATACCGGAACTCCCAGCCGTCCCGACGTTTACCCGCAGCTAGATTGTGCGGAGTCATGCGTGTGCGCTCGTACTCTTCCCTGTCCAGCTTTGCAAGCAGCTCCTGTTCCTTCTTGGCGAGAGCTTCAGCTACGAGACGCTCCTTCTCCAATCTCTCCTGCAGTTCTTTGTTGTTAGCGATCTCTCGTTCACGAGCTTCTCGCTCTGCTTTCAGTCGTGCTTTCTCCTTTATCCACGCCATAACAACCTGCTCTCTCTCGGGTATCGCTGGCTCAAACTCAAGAATTTTTGGAGACAAAATCTCTACGCGAGCAAAACCCGACAGGACATGCGCTGAACCAATAGGTTTGAACAGCGGGAGTACTGCTACACTTCCGGCTGGGCTGTCAATCACGTCTTGAAACGATAATGTGGAGATATTCTCCCCATCGACTCGTACAAGGCGATCGGTTTGCTGCAATGTAGGAGGAGGCACAGCATTTTCATCAATCTCAGTATCGTTCGCTTCAGACGGACAAGCGTTGGTGGTCGCGTTACAGCTCGTTACTGTGGCCGCATCCACTTCCACCTCCACTTCAATAACGTCTTCTTCTTCGATGCTGAGTACCCGTAGATCACGAGTCTGTCGAGAATGCTCCAGCACCACCGAACGATTGACAATTGCACTAAACAGCACAGGGAACAGCAGAGACTCCACTGTTGTATTCATCTGCACTACAGCCTCAGTCTTTACACCTTTTTCTCCCACATCGCCCACGCCAGCATCGTTTTCTCCACTCACCGCAACCACTAAAAGCCCAACACAGGCACAGCATCTCAACACCAAGTTGATCATCAACGTCTTCTGCCCTCGAATCCTAAAAATGCTTATCAATCGCGCCCGTTCAAAATATTAGGATCCAACATGGCTGTTGGATTCCCGCAGCACTGTACTCGGTTTCGGTATGAAGATATCCTTGCTTTTGTCTGCTAATTATTTCGCAGCTTTACTGCCGCAATTCGTGGTGTTTCTCGAGTGCGTATGGGCTTTTGGAACCTCTAGGGAAAATGTCAGCGTACTTCTGGATCAACGCCGCGTGTGTCTTGACGAGATAGTCCTTCTGCTCCCTTACTATGCGGCGCGTAGCGCCCTCCGGCGTCTGTACCACCACGAGGATCGCGTTGTCCGGCACGCATTCGCCGGCCGCCACCACCACGCCGCTGCCGATGAGACAGTTATTGCCGATCGTGGAGCCCTCTAGTGCTTGTGCCTTGGGCTCAAACCAATTCCCACTGCCGACGCTTCGGCTGCGCACCTCACAACCGCTCTCGAACAGATTGTCGCTACCGACTCGCATGTCCTCCTCGGCGACCAGCACGGCGCCATCTTCCACGAAACAGCGCTCGCCCAGTACAATAGTGCCTCCAGTAGCTAGAATAGATGCACCAGGGTGCACAGCGCACGTCTCGCCGACCGTAATGGCGCCCTGGAGCTGCGCCTCCACGCAAACAGCCGCCGTCCGCCCCACTTGCACCTGCTGCATGAGTGATTGTCTTTTTTAAATGTTGCGGAATCTTTCGTTAAGTTGCGTATAGGAAATCCGCAACTTAAATTGACTTGTGGGTTAACCCTTCACACAACAATGGCGGCTCGTGTCATCGACGGCAAGGCCATCGCCAAGGCGCTGCGTGCGGCGCTCAAGGGCGACGTGGCCGCTCTCACCGCCAAGCATGGTCGGGTACGCGCTCTGCAATGTACTGATAATGTTAATATCTCTTAACAGTGACGTGTGCAGGCGCCAGCTCTCGGCCTTATCATGGTGGGAGACCGCAAGGATTCGGCGCTGTACGTTCGCAATAAGAACACGGCCTGCCGCCGCACGGGCATCCGCTCCGAGAACTTCCTCTTCGATGAAAACGTCTCTCAGGTATCAGCTACTGTCAGTACCTTGCTTGCTTGCTTAGACAAAAGATTTTGATCAATTGCTACAGGGCACCGTTGTGAGCAAGGTGGAGGAGCTGAATGACGACCCAAGCATTGACGGAATCCTCGTACAATTGCCGCTGCCAGGCGAGCAGTTAAATGCGCAGCAGATCATCGACCGCATCCGACATGACAAGGACGTGGACGGCCTGCATCCGTTCAACGCCGGGGAGCTGGCCATGCGCGGAAGATACCCGTACCTCATCCCGTGCACAGCTAAAGGGATCTTGGCGCTGCTGGATGAGCAACACACGCCATTACGTGGGAAGACGGCGGTGGTCATTGGACGCAGCAATTTGGTGGGCAACCCGGTGAGCATGTTACTGCAGAAGCGAGATGCGACGACGATACTGTGCCACTCCAAGACGGTTGATCTGCCTCGATATGTGCGTCAAGCGGATGTGGTCGTGGCGGCGTGTGGGCAGCCGTATCTTGTACGTGGCGAATGGTTGAAGCCGGGAGCGACGGTCATTGATGTCGGCATCAACTTTGTGCGCGATCTGAATGGAGAATTCCACGGCGAAGCGAATGCTGACGGCTTCAAGCTCGTTGGCGACGTCAATTTTCAAGAGGCTTGTGATGTAGCGAGTGCTGTTACACCAGTGCCTGGTGGTGTGGGCCCTATGACGATCGCCATGCTGCTACACAACGTCGTTGAGGCTTTTAAGCGCAGGATGGACAATAGAAACAAGGCTGTGCTGTGAGAGGCACAACTACGCGTGAGTTTGACGATGATCGGTGGCTTTTGTGGTATGGCGTTAGTGTGTCTAGGTGGTTTCATTTACTCGCCTGGTTTCTTCTTCTGACGGGCACGCGGGAGTATCATTTCCTGTATGAACTGATCGACGCGCTTATGGAACGGGACGTACGGATTGCAGACCACATACTCTGTGAGAGCTGCGAGTGCCTCCTGAAAGTCGCTGAAGTCTGCGCGCATCATTTCCAGTTCCGCTTCAGTATTTATTGCTCCAGGTGCAGGTGAATTCCCTTCGTCTCGCTGCAAATTGGCCAGCACTTGCTTCAGCGTATGTTCCGTTACAAAGCTCCCGACCAGCTTACAATCTCGCGCCATGATAATGAAAGCAGACAGTGAAAGGGTCGAGTTCTGCTCACGTAACGCATGCATTGACGCATAGTACCGGAAAATACGCTGAAGAGCAGGTTTGTGCCGCTGGAAGACCTCCCGAACTTTTGGTTCCGCGACTTCAGCACGAAAGAGCTCGCGTTGCGATCGAAGAGCGTGTGGAAGAATATCCTGCTCCATCAGTAGTCGGAAACGTTCGTCCAATGGTAATGGCGGTGTGGGGGCTGCACGGGCATGTCCTCGACCCGTTGCTCGGGGTGCAGGCATTGGGGCGTATTTAATGGCAGCTAAACGCACAAGTGCATCCGAAAAGTGTCGACCTGAGAGTTCCGGCCCTTCGTCTGTCGCCTCGACCATGACGGACTCTCCGGAGTCCACCCCAGGGGCAGTTGTTGATGCTGCTATGGGGGTTTCCTTGGCTATTGGCGGCTCCAGTTGAAGTGCAGCTCTGTAGATGGCTTCAGCCACTTCCGGCGTGATGTGCTTATCCCCAGTGAAGCAATCTCGGATGAATTTGGTGAATTCTGTCAAGCTCATGGCCGCGAGACTTCCTGCTCCACCACTCGCGCTGTAATGCTTGAAGATGTCGTTGAGATCTTTGCTGTAAGCTAAAAGAGCTCGGCGAACAGCAGCAGTGGCGATATCAACGTCTCGTTCAGGGACTACCGGCGGCATCGCTGAACCGGTTACAACTACTGGTGTTGTGGCTGAGCTCTTACGGCGCATAAGTGCAGCGCCGACCGATTGGTGAAGCTGATTGAAGACGCTTTCGGTGTCGTGAACAAGCAAATCGCGAATGCAACAAGCGTCGATTTTGGAGAACTCACGCACTCGTTCATGGGTCCTTTCATCCACAAGTCCTAAAGGAGCGTGTGGGTGGATATCACGCGCACGGATACAGGACCAGGTGATGGATAAAGCTTTGTAAGCGATCTGAGAGAGCGCGCTGGATGTCTCATTGGTTGTCACGGTGATGTGGCCGAGCTCAGAATGGAGTTGTTTGAAGAGCGTCTCGCACGTTCGCATCTCTTTGAGGAGGTGGGCAACCATTCCTGCGTCGTAGTTGTCGTTCATTCGCTTGACTTCTAGCAGCAAACCACGTACGCGTCTCCAAGTCGTGATGATGTTGAGGAAGTCTCCACGTTGCTTCTCCATATTGAGCTTTCGAACTGTGCCCCTGTATTCAAGATCACGATAAACGTTAGATGATGCGCGTTGGTGTGTTCTGAACCGTCAACGTACACAGCGGTACCAAACAGCATGGCAACAAAGGCGATGTTTTCGGCTCCACTAGCTGCATGGATGCTGTCGCTGGAAACAACTTGTGGTAGTGGCGGTTGTACCCGTTCGTGAAAAGTGGCAATGTTTTGCAGTCGCTGGTCGACGTCTAACTCATGAACCATCTACAGCAATTCCTTAGATCAAATGAAATCGTCAGATCCTTGAAAAAATACGCACCGATGCATCAAACCAGGACGGAAACAGACGATGTAACAGGAAGGAAAAGCGCCTCCCGTCTGCTAGATCGGATGTAAAATTCTTGATGGTGCGGTCTCCCGGTTTCTCCACAGATGAAGACAAACTCAAGTGCATTCGAAACCAATACAACAGCAACGTATCGATCGGCATTTGAGCCAAGTCTCGGATAGTCACCGCACGAAGTCTTGCTGGTCTTGCTGCAGTAGTAAGTGAAGAGGATGCGGCTGCTAAAGTCGATGTACGTCCACCAGTACTTTTACCGAAGTGCAGAGCTGTTAAGGATCCCTCTGCTGCGTCTGCTTTCGCTTTAATTTCGTTTTCAGTTTGGATCTACTTGGAATCAGAAACTGTGAACATCTAACGTGAAAAGAGAAGAATCAAGCAACTAACGTACCATTTCAGTAAGATGTTGGAGCACGCTACCGTCCATTTGATACTCGAGCGAGTCCATCGTGTCTTTGGACATCTGAATCGCGCACGTTTCAACCATTCGTGCCATGCCAAACATGGTCTCCAGCAACATGCGATTCGTGCGATCCATGCGCTCGTCGTCTTGTGTCAGCAACGTATCGATATGCTCGTAGTTTGTGTCGCGCCTGCGTCCAAGAGAAGAATTGCGTTCGGCACTGTCTTGTCGTCTGTCCATATCATTATCACGATTGTCCAAATCTCCGTCCCCACCACCGGCAAAAGCAGCAGCAGCCGAAAGATTCTCGAGCTGATCCACACGATAGGAAAGTTGTTTGTTCGACTCTGTCAAGCTGTCGATTATGCGAGCCATTGACGTGACTTTTGCTTCAGCTTCTGCGATCGCGATATCTTTTCTACTGAGAGAAGCAGCTGTGACCGATAGCATCGATTGATAGTCGGCGCTTTCCCGGTGGTACGCTCGTCTCAATGCTTCAATATGCCAGACACGAAACCAAGCCATTAGGTTGGTCTTGCGCATGCATTGGAAAGCTTGAATTTTTAGCTGCTCAAAATCTGAATTGAGTACGAAAACCGAGTTTTGTTTTTGGAGAAAACGTACCGCTCGAATCTGACGCTGTGCCGCCATTGCACCGGCCCATCCACGGAAGGTCAAGGCGAGCGTTTGTCGATCTCGACGCCGTGCTAAATGACGCACGAGTTTGCTGACTTTGGTCGGTAGCTGCTGTCGTGTTGTTCGTGTACTCTCACGCTCTCTTACAGTCGTAACAAGCGCTTGCATTTTCCGGCGCAGTCGTTTGAACTCCTAAGCAACAAACAACATGTAAGTAAGTTTCTCGAAATTCCGAAGATATACCGTCCGTACTGAGAAGTAAGGTATGCGGTGTTCGTAGTTAACTCCGCCGCCTGAAGTAGCGTGGTCTTGGACTTGAGCTTGTGTCAGAGGTAAGAAGATCGATGCTATCAACTCGGCGTGGATCCGTCTCAAAAAGGCAATACTTTGGCCACTCGTAGCGACCACAGGACCTGCATTATTGTGCGACGTTTTACTCGTGGCCAACCGTGAGATGTATTTCTCCAGCAGTTGACAACACACAACCGTGTAGAATCGATTGGGTGCCTCGGCCCAGGACGCCATACGCTTGGCTTCGTTGAGCTTCATCTCGCAGAATAACGAAATGGAAGAGAACTGTTCCTCACCTGAGTGGATCGACCAGCGACTGAGCAGCAGCTGAGCTAAATCTTCACCTCGTTCGTCTGCCAGCTCGTCAATTGCAGGGTGCAGAACTTGGAACTCGGCCGCATCACCTCGATTGTTTGTGCCGTTCCCAGTCGAATCGAACTCTGGCGTTGGGGTTGGTGTGGCTGCTGGTCGTAATTGCATCGGTGGTAGCACCGTCGTATCTAAGAGCTCAACGGAAGCTCCGAACACTCGTGAAGGCATGACTTTGGCTATCCGCGTAGTTGCTGGTGATTCTGCTACACGTCGCGACGGTCGACTTGGAAGACGCTCACTAATGGACCCGGAAATTGCCGCATTGTTGGAGTAACCTGTATCTGCGCTTAGTAGATGCAGCTTGGGCACCACGCGGCCACCGGCGGCAGACAGCGGCTCCATTGTATTTGCTTGGGTGAACTATTACCACGGTTTCAAGAAACCAATTCGGTCGCTTGAAACGACACCAAGTTCACAACGATAGCACTCGATGACCGGCAGCTGGCGGAAATCTTCAAGGCAGCAAAGAACAGCAATTTGTTTTCATAACCACTGCAGCGATCCAAATGATCATCTGGTAGAACTTCAACAAGATCCCTTGCTACCGGTAAGCTTACATGTACTCATGTAGTTGATGCACAGCAATCATTTTAAACACTAAACTATTCACTACCCACTGGACTTTGCTATGCATCATTGCAATCGCCCATGGCGTTGTACTCACATTCGCTTGGCGCAGCAGCTTTTCCACGTGGGGGCTCAGTCTCACTGAAGGCGGAGCTTGTTCTCATGGACGTGCTCAGATCTGCATCCACAGCAGCCGTTGTGTCGGCTTTTTTCATCACGTAGCAACACATTTCAAGCTTGTGCAGCTCTGGCTTGTTGAGCTCAACGGTATCGCGCCATCCAGCCAAATCCAGGGCCAATTGCGGCTGTCGTATGCGCAGTAGCTCGCATTCGCGACGGCGCTAAGCCTCTAGTGATCGCTGCCGCATACCCATAGTGTACTGCCTTTTGCACTTGATCATCAAGAAGACCAAGGAAGCGATACAGATCACCCCCACGGCGATCCCGACGTACGTAATGATTGATTCTTCGGCACTAGAACAGTTGCTTAAGTCCAGAGGCTCGATCACTAAGCAGAGCGTCCGGCAGACGCAGGTATCGTCTTCCCCTGTGCAGATCGGGTCGACTGAAGTGGCGATGCAAGTCGAGCAGACCGGATCGTTGCTGCTGCAGTATGTTGACTCTGTTCCATTGGCTGATGCACTCTCGGTTTTGCATGATAAGCTCACAACGTCGAAATCGCAAGTCTATCGATGAGAAGAAGAAAAAAACTAATTAGGTCCATTGCATCAGTTCAGCAATGGACTGTGAACAACGAACCCCTGACGAAATGCAGACCGAGCACAAGGCCTGCACCTTGCACTCCGAGTATTCCGCGTTGAAGTGACTGCATGTGCTCGACTCTGGAAGTGTCACTCCCAGGGCTCGAATAGCGCGACCAGTGCTGTCCATTACGGCTTCCACTTCTTTCGGCGAATGTCCAACTGATGGACCTGCAACGGCGGGATTCCCATGCATTGAAGCACCTTTGTCACATCCAAAAACGGCAGCTAAAAGTTTGGCTCGTGTTTTTGAAAAAGTGTGTGCCATACGTAACTCGTTCAGTAGCAACTTCAACGAGATCCACCAACGAACCCCGTTACGAGGCTCGAGCTTGGACAGCGGAACAATTCCACAGCGTGTCAAAGCTGCAATAACGTAATGTAGTGCTAATGTAAGGCCTTACCATCATTGCTTTCATATTGACGACGCTGCGTCTTCGACCAAAATCTCATTCATGACAATTACGCCACACTAACACGTTTACAATTGCCTCCTGGTCGTGGAGTGCTCAACATCAATAGCAACATCGGGCTTCTCTTCGTCTTCATCCGCGACGGACCCAATTTCGGACCCACTGATAGATCCGTCCGTCTTCGTGTTGCTTGGGTACTCCTCTCGCATAGCAAAGTACGGGGCCGTTGTAGACAACGGGCTCTGGAGTGAAGTCGGGTCTGAGACCCCACTGGCAATTGGAGAGGTTACTGCGCCGATACCAAGTTTCGCCTCTCCTTCAGACGAGCTATCCCAGCGATCACTGCTCTTCTTGCCCTTCTTTTTCTTCTCGTCCTGCATCATGAGGTAGTAACACGTCTCGAGTTCGACATTGGACATCTGCGGCTTGTGCAGCTCAACGTGATCTCGCCAAGTCTCCAGGTTCAAAGCCAGTTCCGGGCGTCTTGCACGGAGCATCTCGCGCTCGCGGTGGCGCTGCTCACGCCTCGACTCCATTTCTTGGCGCACCAGACTGATGTGGTGCTCCACACGTCTCTCGTTGCGCTTGCGCTGCATGTAGAGCGACAACATGATGCACATTGCGCCAAACGCTACACCCAGGTACATCATGCTGAAGTTCTGATTGTCACTTGTGGTGGGGGTAGCGGTGTCGCCACTGCCGCTGCTGCACTCATCGGAGGTTGATGATACGATATCGCAGAGTGACGGGCAGATGCACGAACCGTCGTTGCCCGTGCAGGTCGGCTTGGAGGAACTCACGGTACACGAGGCACAAACGCTATCGCTGGAGCTGCAGTACATTGTCGCTGACGTCGTATTGGACGCCGAGGCGGTGGAGCATGTCCCGCCCATGAGATTGTATTCGCAGCCCTGGTAGAAGACGAGAGTGAGAAACCAAGTCGGTCGTGATGCAGGAGACGAGGAATAAACGTACCGAGGTCGCGACGCATGTCGAGCACATAGCAGAAAGCTGGCAGACCGAGTAGGCGTTGTTAATGCTGCTGCAGGTATCACCCAGCGCTGTGCCAAGCAGCAGGGACCCTGCCAGGGCCAGCCGAACCGTCCTCTTGAAGCGGATCATTGTCAATTACCAAGTTAGCGTACCCTATCGCCGATCTTTCAAAATGGAAAGTGACGATGTTCAGTGCTGGATTCCGAAGTTTCCCTTGGCCGAAGCATCACCAAGTGATTCATACAAACTCCTATACAAGTGCCATCACCCTGAAGGGTTGCTGTACCCATCTCCCGACGATTCTGATTCGCGCTTTTGGACGCGTCACGTGAGGGCTCCAATATAGTGGCATTTTGGTCTGTACAGGATATATACGGATGAGTGAACTGCATACAGTTACTTGGCATTTATGGCACTCTCTAAGCTGTTCATCTGTGAAAATTGAGGCGATGACGCGCTGTCAGATTAACATAGAGTGGGCTTTCGTTGCGCAGCATTTCTTGCTTCAACATGCTCATTCTTCGCATTGCCAGGTTCCGGTGCTCAAGCTGCAGGTTTACAAGTTCATTTCTGCCCTTTACACGGCTACACTAGCTCCGCCCCCGTTCGACCGTCGCGGTTCGTCGACGGTGGCGAGAACGGCAGGTCTGTGGCCGCAACAGCGTGCGAGACTTCTTCGCCAGCTTCAACATGCACTCGCTCGCCGGTCTCTGCGCCGTCGTTGGCCCCAGCCCGCGGCTGATGCGTACGCCTGCTGCTTTCCATGGGTACGAAGCACGAGCGTAGCTCGAGATCGGCAAACTGCTCGTCCATGGGCTCGCTGCGCTCACTCAAGTGGCTGCGCCAGGCGTCGAGCTTGAGGCCGCCAGGAAGGTTGCGCTGGTTCTTGTCTCGCCGACGTCGCTGCAACAATCGACGTATGCTGCAGCTTGATGAGCACGGGCTGCCCTTGAAGATCAGGTAGGCCACAAGCGGGAACAGTACGGCGGCCGCCACTATAAGACTGCTGGAACTCATACCCCCAGTGCCGCTGGGTAGACACTTTGTTGCCTGAGTCGAGATATGTTCGCATTGGGAGACGCAAACGCATCCGTTGGATCCAACACACACGGCCGGCGCGTTGCCACGGCGACAAGTAAAACATGCCGGGTCGATGCTGTTGCAGTACATGTACTTGGTTTCACCGCTGACGAAGAACTGCGCGCTGGCAAGGTTGTTCGAGGAAGACCCGGCCACTGTCGCCTCAGTGACTGCCGAGCTTGAGCTCGACACACAACGGCCGCTGGAGACTTCGACCGCGCAGCCAGCACGTGAGAGACACGTCTGGCAAGTGACAGCATACCAGCAGCTACCGCTGTATTCGTCCTGCCCACATAGGTCGGTGGTGTTCACTACTGGTGCCGAAACGTCTGCCGAGCTAAAGGATGCCGAACTCGATTGCGCACGTACGTCGGTCAACAACGCAAGCACTACAGCAAAGATAAGTATTGAAGTAGCCATCGCTGCGATGAGCTACCGACACTAGGAATCGGGCAGCAAATCGGTCGTGAAGCGGGAATTCAAAATGTTCTTTGGGATGCAAATATCCTGCTGTGATAAGCTAAACATGGCGCAGTTGGTCTGCTAAACATGGGGGCTGGGCAATCTCGATCAATCAACAACACAACTCTGTTTCAACTTGATATCCTGCACAAGAGCAACTGCTTCACTATTGATTCAGAGGTATCGTGATTGGTGCTAGCTAGTAAGCTCCAGCAGGCAGCAATCTCGACGTTATTGGTTCCAATGATGCCATAGTTGTGGCTTTACGGCTCGTGGATCTTCTCGAGGCGCTTGATGGCTTCTTCGATAGCCTCGTCCGTCTTGCAGTAGGCAAAACGTGCCCACTGGCTGCCCTCAGCTTTGTTTTCAGCGCAGAAGAACGCTGTGTTTGGAATTGCCGTCACGCCCTTTGTAATAGTGAGCCAGCGGCAGAACGCCCAGTCATACGACATGCCTGGCTTAATAAAACTTTCGGGTACCTTCACGGCTGAAATGTCCGAGTATAGGAAAATACCCCCTCCAGGCGTGATAGGGATAATACCTACGTCCACCAACGCACGGCTAAGGCGGTCACGCTTTTGCTTGTACTGGTCTGCAACGAAGGCGTAGAAGGTCGGGAATCCCTTGTACGGCTTCTCGGCAAGCTCCAGCATGTTGGCAACAGCTTCCTGGAAGGGCGTAGCGACACTGAACTGGATCCAGTTGTTGGCGAGGTAGATCCCCTTAATCAACTTGCTAGGACCAATCGCCCAACCCACCTTCCATCCAGTTACGGAGAAGGTTTTGCCTGCACTCGAGACCGTTAGCGTGCGTTCCCACATGCCATCAATGTTAGCGATCCGCACGTGCTTCTTGCCATCGAACAAAATGTGCTCGTAGACCTCGTCCGAAATGATGATCACACGCGGATACTGACGCACGTACTTCGCAATGAGTTCCAGTTCTTCCTCCGTGAACACCTTGCCCGTCGGGTTGTGTGGATTGTTAAGAAGCACCGCACGAGTCTTGGACGAGAAAGCTGCTGCCAGCGTCGGCTCATCAATGTAGAACTCCTTAGCACCCGTTTGGTCACAGCTGCGTACGTGAAGCGGCACGTATCGGCACACGCCTCCAGCCATTTGCACCTGAGCCGTGTAGATGTCGAAGGCCGGCTCAAATACGACCACCTCATCCCCAGGCTGCACGAATGAGTTGACGGCGGCGTAGATAGTCTCGGTGGCACCGACACCCACCGCGATCTCGTTACTCCAATTGATCTCGCGCTTGAGTTCCTTGGAATATTTCTTGGCCAGCACCTCCACGAGCTTCTTATGGCCCTGCGGGCGAGCGTACTGGTTGAAATCGGCGTCTAGCGCGTCCTTAGCCGCCTGCTTGACGAAGTCTTCGCAGCGCCAGTCCGGGAACCCCTGGCCCAGATTCACGGCCTTGTGCTCCAAAGCCAGAGGGGTGAACTCGTGCCAGACCGTCGGCTGGTCGAAGCCATCGAGGCGCTTGGCGAGGTGCTCCGCCATGTTGCACGTCAAATGAAGATTGATGGCGGAAACGTGGGGCTAAAGTGGGCGTTAAATGAACGAGCCAATCAGAGACCGTGTTGCGTACAGCGAAAAAAGATCTTGCATCACCGATGTAGATTAGACGAGTAAAGTCGCTTAACCGATGGCAGTGCAAGGAACGTCGACGCTGAAGGCACTACAGCAGACGTCGACCTCCCATATCGCTTCTTCCGAGGTCGTGGAGCAGGACCCCCGAATGTGAGGGTGCAATTCATATCACCTACCCAGAAATTTCTCGAGGACAAGTTGATGTCCGTGTTCGATGATCATGAATGCAACCGTGGAGATTGCTTGGACTTCTATGGTGTTCAAGATCATTGTCCAAAAGATACGAACGTGGCATGTCGTTGCGCTGCTTTTCCAGGAGCGGCTATGTTGTTTGGAGGTGTTGAAAGCGCAGAAAACGAGAAGCATCGGCAAACCGGTTAACCAGGCTTGGTGGCTTACACTGTAAACTTTACACAGTGACCATTTGCGAAGTGCAGCTCTTGCAGCAATGTACAGATACATGCGAACTCTCCATCATAGCCCGAGTTCACTGTGTAGTTAGGTTTGTGCCGAAGGGTATTCTGGGGCAGGAAGACGATGAAAGCAAGTGACGGAGAAGGAGATTGAGAAGAGAGTCAACAATTTAATGCAGCGTTCCCAAAAAGAGCACAATTCGGAGATGCGTATCGAGATGGAAAAAACTGGTAACGTTAGCGGAGGTGATTGAGTACGAAAGGAAGCTCATCGCCAACGTCAACGCCGTTGGACAACATCGTAGATGAAGGTACGAGAGGCTGTTAACAACTTGTGTGGCAACGCGTTGCAATGAGCGGAAAAACCTGCTGAGTGGGTGCTGGTAAATCACCAGTGGCGATGCAGATTTGGTGGACGAGCACGTGGGCATACATGTATGTACCACAAATTGGTTCGGTGTTTTGAAGAAACTTCACCTGGATTTGGTTCTTTTATCTCAGTATCAGTGAATCCATACTGAAATCAAGTTATATTTGACATCACAATCATTTGATCATCATCAACATTTACTCGTCTCAGGTCTTCACGCACTTCCGTTTAGCCCAGTTTTCAAATTCCTCCCTTCGAAGCACCATCAACCAAGACCAGACTACTCAGCCATGAGCGTCAACCCCAACAAAAACAACATGAAGTACCGCTTCCTGGGCAACTCCGGCCTGCTGGTGTCCAAGTTCGGCTTCGGTAGCTTCGTAACGTTCGACATGCAGATGGACTTTGAGAAGTCCTACGCGGTCTTCGAACACGCCTTCAAGAGCGGCATCAACTTCTTTGACAGCGCTGAAACGTACGCGGACGGCGAGGCAGAGAAGTTTATTGGTAAAATCGTCAAGACAGGTGTCGAGCGCGGCGTCTGGAGCCGTGAGGACCTGGTACTTACCACCAAGCTCTTCTTCGGCACCAAGCTGGGCCACGGTGGAGGCGGTCCGAATGACACCGGGCTGAGCCGCAAACATGTCATCGAGGGAATGAAGGGATCGCTCAAGCGCTTTGACCTGGACTACGTCGATGTGATTTTCTGCCATCGCCAGGACCCGTACACTCCAATGGAGGAGATCGTGCGTGCCATGAACTACGTGATCGAGCAAGGCTGGGCATTCTACTGGGGAACCAGCGAGTGGACGGGGGCTGAAATCGTTGAAGCCTGCGAGGTGGCTGACCGTTTGGGACTCATTCGTCCGGTAAGCGTGCATGTGCCTTGGTTCGTCCTCGTGTGATCTTAACTATCGTTTTGTGGTAGATTTGTGATCAAACTCGGTACAACATTCTCGACCGCTCTCGTGTGGACTATGACTTCGTGAACCTGTACAAGGTATTGATTTGTAGCGGTATATCGTATGAATCGGGTAGAATGTATACCCACCTAATTTATGTTTGCTGTTTACAATTGCAGAAGTACAAGTTCGGTATCACGGCCTTCTCGGCGCTATCCAGTGGTGTGCTGACGGGCAAATACAACAATGGAATCCCAGAGGTGAGACTTAATTATTGTGTTGTGCATTTTGACATTTTCAAAACTTATCAATGTTGTCGTCCAGGGCTCTCGCATGTCGATTCCGTGGTTTCAGAAGGTTCTCTCGAATGGTCTTGAGGAAAAGACTGCCAAAGCTCTCCAGCTTTCGGAGGTTGCACAGGAAATTGGATGCACGCTCCCACAGCTGGCTATTGCTTGGTGCGTTGCCAATACCAATGTGTCCACTGTTCTGCTTGGAGCATCGAGAATCGAGCAACTCGACGAGAATATGAAGGCGCTGGAGTTTGAGGCCAAGATCACGCCCGAGATCCGTGCGAAGATTGACGCGATTGCCGATTTCAAGCCCGAGTTGACCAAGGTCCAAGACAACGTGCACCAGATCCGTGGCAAATGGCAGTAGAACAACTACAGTGCATTCGAAGCCAGCAAGAAGATAGCGAGTACCGGTAGTGGTATTAAATTGATATTGCAGCGATTTCTAGGCAAAAGAAGAAGAGTTCATTAAAAGATTCTTAAGTCAAAACACAAATTTTGTGTTTTGATTTAAGAATCTTTAAACTTTATATCAAATACTATTGTCTTTTCTCCAACAAGCCGAATTCGGCAGCTGTGTCTTGGTTGTGCCTGACATCGTGACATCTTTAAAGAAGATTTTTTCTTGTAGAAAAATGCAGAGTGTTGAGAGGTATACCTAGTCTAGGCATTGAATCTAGATTAGATGCCAATATCCGGATATCATGTGAACCACACTGCTTATCCTGCCAACACTTTTCCGAACTGCAGTCCGCACCAGCCAATTAGCCGACAATCGCCATGAGGTTCCACGACTTTAAGCCGGCGCTGTGCCCCGAGATCCTGGCGGAGACCGATGCGCTGGGCTTCGAGCATATGACACCAGTCCAGGCGGCCACGCTACCACTGTTCCTGTCCAACAAGGATGTGTGCGTAGATGCCTGCACAGGCAGCGGCAAGACTTTATCCTTCGTGTTGCCCATCGTGCAGCTTCTGAAGGCCAAACTAGAGGACGGAAGCATCACGGCGCCGCGCCACGCCGACCTCACGAAGCTTGTTGCTATGGTCATCTCGCCCACGCGTGAGCTGGCTCGCCAGATCTTCGAGTGCGCCGAGAAGTTCTTCGTCCGTGCGCTGCCCAGTGTCCAGTTACTGCTGTTTGTAGGTGGCACCAGCGTGGAGGAGGACCTGTCGCTCATCCGTGGCGCTGTAGGCAAGTGCTCGGTTGTTATCGGCACGCCAGGCCGAACTGAGGACCTTTTGAACCGCTGTGTGGGCTCCAGTGTCGAAACCCGCGAGTTTGAAATGCTCATCCTGGACGAAGCTGATACGCTGCTGGACATGGGCTTCGAGGTGAGTCTCAACAAGATCCTGGACCACTTGCCCAAGCAGAGACGCACCGGACTATTCTCGGCCACGCAGACACAAGAGGTGAAGGCACTGGCACGTGCCGGACTGCGAAACCCGGCGACGATCTCTGTGCAAGTGGCCAACAACACACAGGTTACGCCGGCCACACTGCAGAATTACTATTGCTTAGTCGGACACGACCAGAGGCTGTCGGCGCTGCACCACTTTGTGCAGTCCAAAAAGGGCGAGAAGCTGATTGTTTTTTTCTCGACTTGTGGCTCGGTGGACTTTTTCAGTCGCGTGTTGGAGGAGCTGTTCAAGGGTAAGAAGGACTTCCCCGTTGTAGCACTGCACGGCAAAATGCCTCAAAAGAAGCGTACGACGAATTACGACCACTTCTCGGCACTGAAGTCCGGGCTTCTGGTGTGTACGGATGTCGTAGCTCGTGGCATTGACCTGCCGGATGTGGACTGGATCGTGCAGTACGATCCGCCGCAAGATCCCAATTTTTTCGTGCATCGCGTGGGTCGTACAGCGCGCGCAGGACGTTCTGGTTGTGCTCTCTCCTTCCTGTCTTCGAACGAGGACGCTTATGTGAACTTCTTGAAAATCCGCAAGGTTCCGTGCGAAGAGATGACGCTTCCACTAGACACGATGGAGAATGTACTACCCCAGGTGAAGGCATTCATTCTGGAGGACCGTGATCTGCTTGAGAAGGGCACGAAGGCGTTCATGGCGTTTGTGCGATCCTACAAGGAGCATCAGTGTCAATTTATTTTCCGTTTCAAGGAGCTCGATCTCGGAGCTGTGGCACGTGGGTTCTGCCTATTGCAGCTACCTAAAATCAACGAGTTGCGTAACGTGCGCATCGATTTCGAGAAGGCCGACATCAAAACCACAGACATTAAATTCAAGGACAAGGCCCGTGAAAAAGAACGCCAGAAGAAACTTGTTGCAATTGCAAAGGAGAATGAAGAACGGCATAAGAAGGATGCCGAGATTCGTGAGAAAAAGCGCAAGCGGCCGCTGGAGGAAGAGAACCAGAAACACCCGCGCCGCCGTGAGAAGAAGAAGGGTCTCCACCAGCAGATTGTCGAGGAATGGGATGAGCTGGCTGAGGAGGAGAAACTTTACAAGCAGCTGAAAAAGGGTAAAATCACAGAGGAGGAATACGAGAAGGCACTTTTAGGCAAGGCGGATAGCTCTGACGATGACGATGACGACGAAGAGGATGGGGACAAGAAGAAAAAGACCAAGTGGCAACGTTCGGAGGATAAGATGAAGGAACGATTCAAAAAGAAGGAGCAAGTTGTGAAGAAAACAGCAGAGCAGAAGCGTGAGGCTGCGAAGCGCGAAGAACGTATTCGCAAACGCAAAAAATCCCAGCATGTTCAACGCGCCATGCAGAGAGCTCAGCATCGTGCTCGTCGCTAGGGTTGTATGCTTCTGGATTCATATCCTACGAATAAACAGATAGAGGAATATACTATTCATTCGTTTTGCAGTGCTTATACTTTTTCTTGGTGGTGTTCTTACGAAGCAAACTGCGGGAGCTCCCAGAACGTAGCACCCGTGCGAGTATTAAAGACGTATGCCATGCCTGATGATGGATCTATTGCTTCGACATATACCTGTCGTGCCATCGCCCGTACACTCTCTCGTGCCTTTCGACAACGATAGAGACCTTGGAGTCGTGTTGCGGCATCATGTTCACTAAGGTTATGCCGCGGTTTCTGTCGCAAAGTTATTGAACCAACTCGTACGTGCTCGAGTGCGCAAGCAGCACAGCGATTGAGTTCCGTATTGTAGCCACGCTCAGTTTGGTCTACAATGCCCTGCAGGATACTCAAGATTGACGGCGGCCCCATCGACTGGAGTGCTGCTCTCCAAGCTGCTGTAAACACAGCAAATACATAATGACTTGTTAGCAATGCACAAAGAACAAAAGTAAACCAGTGCCTGCCACTCACCGCTAGACTGGGCAAGCCGTCCAAACAGAAGACACCCTTGTTGCTGGAGCTGCACATCCTTTTTAAATTTCATCATCGCGTTCCGGACGTTGACCACAACCGGCAAATCAATAGGTAGAAGTGGTTGTATGCTAGAGTTTTGACCTCGGATAGATGCTCCTACCAAACGAACGCGTAGCAATTAGCAAAACATATTGGATACACTTGCGATCAAATCAAGCTCACCTGTCATATCCATCCTAGCCAGAACTTCGGCTGCGTATCGTTGCACGGCGCCAATATTCTTGTGTTTGTCCATCAGTTTTGCAATACCCTTCGGTCCTTCTCTAATGGCAGCAACCCGAATCGTTTCCAGCTGGTTCAGTGTAGAAGTAGCGGAGAGTGTGCGGTATCCTGCGCTAGGAGCTGAAAATGGCCCCCAACCACCGGCAGTGCGAGCACGAGCTCGAAAACAATACGCTGTATCTGTTGCTAGTCCGTGAACAGTGACGGTTGTGTTGGGGGTTATCCCATTTCGCACGACGTCTTCGTAGCTCAATACCTGGAAATCCGCAGCTCTTATCCAAATGCTAGCGTCACCTTCTCCATCAGCACATGCCCGACCAAACCCCCGGCGCTGAATGTGATACCCGAGCACGGTCGGAGGCTCTGAATTCGTCGCAGGCAAGTTAACTCTCCACGATAAAGTGATGCTATTCAGCGTTGAAGTAACAAACGAAGGCGGTGTTGTCGGTACGGTTGGCGGTTCTACATGATCAATAAAAGGTTAGCAGGAGTTTATCGTGGTTGAGTGCTTTCCTTTCGCGTACCCGGCACTTCCCCCAATCCAAAGTCGATCGCGTGCTCAATGCCCAATGTGGAAGGTGAGTGTGTGATATCTTGAAATTCAGCGGCACGTTCATATCTCGTTCGAACCTGGCTCTGGTATTCCGCGTGAACTAGAGCATTGTGTTTTTCCGCATCGCCCCGGATAGAGCAGCAGACATACCCTAGCAAGCCCTTTGCAAAAAGCGAAGGGCGGGGGCCCTGCTGAAACCCATTTTCTTCTTCTAGCCTAGCGGTAATGGCGGCTCCTCGAAATGCATCTCGAAATCGAAGAAGAAAATTGCTCACACGCTCTTCATTTGCTCGAACAGGGACTTCGGTCTTCACATTGCACGATTCCATCAATATGATGTTAAGCAGCGAGGGATCACTTTGAACCGATTCTGCAGTCATTTCTTCAGTTTTAGATAACCGGACACCGCTATCCACCAGAGTTTGAAGACGTAGCTGTACAATTTGTTTGTATAAGTGCGTGAGAAACTGTTCGTGAATGCGGTGGCGAATAGTTTCTGCATCATTGAGAATTGTATCTTTGGGCTCTTGGGTTTGGCAGAGCTCGAGCGCGACAAACTTGTTCTTGCACGGAATATCTGTTCGGCTCAAGTCAACAATTCATCTACCGGCCACAAAAATAACAAACGTACCGCTTATCATTTTCGCTAACTCTTTTTCATGAATGGCCGTTAAAACGAGCTCCTCCTCTGACGAAAGTCTCGTTTCGCTAAACAAAACATAGGATCCCTCGTTGGTGCCGCGGGTAACGCGAGCGCCGTGAGTCTACAGACACGCCGAACGAAGCTTTAAGTCGAGTGAGATGGCACAGGTTTAGGATAATTCACTTACCGACAAGCACATGAAGAACGACGAGTTTGGCTCTTCGGCCAATACTTGTTTCAACTCTTTCATGGTATCTTGGAATTCAATAACTGAGGGATTCAGTAGCAGTTTGGAGCCTCTGCGTGAGAAACGATTGAAGCGCTGATCAACAAGACTGTCAAACAGCGACATCGCCACATCCTTGGTTTTCTCCGATAGTGTAGGGAGGTTTTTGAAGTTGTAAGATACGGCCACTAACGCAAAAGACTGCTTAGGTATCACTGGATTGTGCTTGTAGTCAAGATAGACGGCGTCGAGGTGAGCTGCTTTCACATCTTGTTGCAGTGTTGGTGGCCTCCCTGTGATATTTTGCAAGTTAAAAGAGGTCAAGTATCCTGCTGGCAGACGAAGTATCGTGTTCACCTTCGGTTACAGGACAGGTTTGCCGAAGATGCTGTCGCCTCTGAAGTAGCACCGCTAATTGTTTTCTGTACTCTTCGCTTTCTTTGGGGGCCTTGGCTTGAAGAACTTGTCGTGCCGCCTCATCGTTCTGCATTTTTGTCCATTGACCACTCACTTAAACCCGAACAGGCGACCGTGAGTTTGGTCGGTTGCTGCAACGGGTGCGACCTTCTTTTATCAGCTCACTAATTGGGGCCTGATGAACATCAAATGGCTTGATAGCAACAATGTCATCGCCTACTGCCCCGGGGTAGTGTAGCAAAGTTTCAATAACTTTTCCGCACAACGCATGTTGAGATGCCACAGTCCTGATGTAAGTTCTAGCTCGGTTGGGGTGCTCGCCTCGGAGTGTTTGAACAAGTTGCGGGAAAAAGTCGATTTCCTGACTTCGGAATTTCTTCTTGAACTCGTTTTCGGTCATCTGCAAGAACTCGAGAATGACCTCGACACGAAATGCATCCGGAACAAACCTCATCCATGCCTCTTGCTTCTTTCGGGACTTCTGGTTAGGCTTTTTCTGAGATCCATTTTGGTCGTCCTAAACAAGTTAGGCACGCAGGTGACGAGAATGAGATCTAGCGATAACTGGACGCAGACATGAATGTTACCTCTAGGCGTTTGTTTTCATATTCTTCGATGGCAGTATCAACATATTGAGCTTCTAGCTCAAGCCATGCCTTCTCAACAATCAAGAATTTCAGCTTTCGGATAGCTTGCCTTTTTCGCCACAGTCCTTGCACACATTTTACTCGGCGGATGAATATTCTCAGTCCTTTGAACACGCGGAAGCCGACACTTTTCACAGCTACACTCTTCTGAAGCCATTCGATCAAAAGATGCGCAGCGTGCGTATTCGTGCGTTTGATTGAGCGATGTTGCCTCCAGATCCGAATTGTACGGGATAGATGATTTTCTAAACGGCATTGGCTCCAATTCATTGTCAGGAAATTGAGCATTTTCTGCGTAAAAGCACTCAGCATGATAATTGGCTGCATATTTTGTGCTTCACAGATCAACTGCTCACGTAGGCGCTTCTGTAAGCGTTGCCGGGCTCGAAACTCGGAGGACGCTTCAAGTACCCTTCGTTCATAGTTTCCGTCTTCTTGCACTTTCCTGGTTTTGTTAGTTTCCAGCCTAGTCTCATGAGTGTTGACCCACACTTGATGTCTTTCATCGAGAAGCTGTTCATGCCACAAGCTGTGTTAGCTAACATTGACCCTCCACAAGATTACAAGAGTCTACCAATTTTTTGAAAGCTGCTTCCATGTTGAAGCCCATTGGTGTCGATGCACCACCAGCCAGCACAGTTTCATGGTAGTACGCTCGCATTCGCTCGTAACTCCGAACAGTGTCCCAGAAAGCGGTACGATCGTCGTCCGTAATGGGCAACAACTTAACTCGCTGCTTCATTTTCTTCAGTTGTCTATCTGTAGATGTAGCGTCAGGATCTGTGGTGGTTGGGGCTGGTGAATTGTTTCGATTTGGAGTGTCTGAAGGAGCACTAAAGAGACTTGAGGTAGGCGATTGTTTTGGAGATCCTGCTTGTTGCCCGGCCTTCCGAAAGCTAGCCAAGTGGCGTTCGAGCGAAATCAGCATTTCCTTCTTAGATTCATCCACTTCCTGTTCCTGACCACAAGGCTCTGAGTTATTGTTGCCTCTCAACAGCTCCTTGTGCTTGGCAAAGTAGATCTCCTTCGAAGTCGACATTAATGGCGCCAAGTATACTACACATACATTTATACAAGGATGAGCAAGTTAGGCTGCAAAGTATCTCTTAAATGACGTAAAGTTTGGGTTCGCACGCACCTACTCGAGTCTCCTCTTTGTCGATCACGAGAGCCCCTGCTGGCACTGGATGGTGAGGCAGAATCGGTAGCAATGGGTACTTCTTCGTCGTTGAGGGAGCCTGCACTTCAATCTTCACATTTTCTTCTTTCTTCACATCTGACTCCAGCGCCACGCTCGCTTTCTCCATTTCCGCGCCGATATTCGCTGTACATGCACAGCGTACATCCGAACGACCATCACTCCGAACAAAAGTTGAAGTTTATTTTTAGCGAATCAAAGGTCAAGCAAGCACCACTACAACTTGTTGCCCAAGAAGAAACCAAGCGCCAAAGATAGTCCCTCGTCCTGACAAGACGGAGAGGCAATCGCGTCTAACTGCTACTTGCGACGCACAGGTCAGCTCAACTAAGCTCGGCTAAGGTGCTGCGGGCATCCGTCTCCGCCCAGTTCCCAGCCAGCAGCAAGTACGCGAGAAGAAGCAGCAGCGATCGCGACGACTGCGAGGTTATTTCCTAGATAGACCTATACAAGGAGTCGACCGCGACGCGTGCGTGTACTACTGCTGGTTCATCAAGGCCGACTCGGTGACCCACTGCAACCAACAGCAACAGAGACCTTTTCAGAGCACGAGCAATGCCGTCGGACACACCACTCCACAAGGCAGCGCACAATGGTGACAAGGGCGCGTGTCTGCAGATACTGGAGGAGAAATCGGTAGACGTCAATGCACCTGGAGCTGGTGATCGACGGGCGCTTCACCGAGCGGCAGGAGGCAACCACGCAGAGTTGTGTACACTGCTGCTGGACAAAGGCGCAGAAATCGACGGGGTACGCTCAATTGGGCAGCAATGATAGTGATTTATTTTTTTTAGTGCTAAAGGTATTTTGTTTGTTTTTGTTTGGTAGGCGGATAAAAGCGGTCGAACTGCACTGCATTGGGCGTCTATCAGTGGGCACAAAGAGGCCACGTTGATCTTGTTGCAGAAGGGGGCAAACATTAATGCTGAGACTACAACGGGGATGACGGCACTCCACGGTGCAGCTGAGGGCGGCAAAGTGGAATTAGTTAGGCTGCTGATGGAACACAAAGCGGATTCCTCCAAGAAGGACGCGAATGGAAAATTACCCTTCGACTACGCAATGGACGGCAAGCATAAGGCTGTAGTAAAAGTGCTCAAGGATATGGGAGACGCTGCTGCACAGAGCGCATCCTGTGTTATTCAATAGCCACTCCGAACGCTACTTGGCATGCAGCGATGGAATTTCGCCGTTAACAATTCTTATTTGACCCCATAATACAAATATGAAGAACTTTATGCAAGATTGTTTGCAACGAGATGAAAAGCTACAATAGGTGACTAGCGAGTACTACTAGCGACGACGCCATGTGCACGTATTCGCACCATCATAACTCCTGCGTTTACCAGTCGTTCTTGTGGTAAAGCTTGCCCTTAATGCTGAGTTTGGACGAGTTACGCGACCGCCGCTTGCCAGTCGCCTTCTGGCGTGCCTGCCGATCACGCTGGACCCGCTGCTTGATGACCTCGTTCTCCACGGCGAAAGTATCCTGCGCTTCTTCGTCGTTTTCATTGTCACTGCCTTCCTCGTCGGTCCCATTCGTCTGACTGTCAAGGATTGTGTTCTGAACTCCCTGGACAAGGTCAGGTACTTCCTCCTCGTCATCTTCGTTTTTGTCTTCCTCGTCGCTATCATCCTCGTAGTCATCATCGCTGTCGCTTTCCTCAATGTTCTGGTGAGCCGAGAAAATCGAGAGCTGTGTTTGGCAAATGCATTGACGCGTTAGCTTTTGTCCGCAGATCAGAGTGATGAGGAAGCCACTTACGTCGTGTACTTTTTCGCCGAACTCTTTACCGAACCCACTGGCTTCAACATCGTCGTCTAAGTGGACGTTTTCATCGGCGACGATATCATTCAGCTTCGGGACGCGCTAAAGTATACAAGATGTAAGACACGACCACTACATGTAGGACTTTTGCAGTCGGCACAACTTACGTCAGGGGTGTAGGCACCACCTTGCAGCCGCGAGAAAAACTTCACGAGTCCATGCACATCGCGATCAAAGAGCCTGACAACAACAAATATCGTAAGAATGTACTGTGCCACTATTTCGCAAGCAGTAATTGCACTTACTCGGCAGCGTTCGGGTGCGACGTCGAGATCATCTGCGGAAAATCGATCATGGTGATCTTGCCATCGTCTCCGATCATAATGTTGAACTCGTTGAAGTCACAATGAACTAGTCCATACTCTGCCAGCCTCACGACAATCGACATTGCCGTATCGTAGGCGTCCTTCGAGTTGGCAAGACGGCGCACTTGGTTGAGTGGGTAGCCGTCCACGAGGCTCATACAGATCGCGTGGCGATTGCAGTCTATAGGTGTCGGCGTCGGGAAGTCACGGTCATACAGAGCCTACAATAACAACATTTAGTTAGCTACACCACAAAAAAACAGCAAATACGCGGAGCAGCCTCACCTTCAGGAACGCATACTCCTTCATAGCCGAGAGGCGTGACATGTAGAACCAGCTGACCGACTTGCGGTTCTTGAGGTAGTCACGCTTAGACTTAACGGCGCGGAACGACGTGCGTCCGAGGCGGTGGAACTTGATAGCAACCTCTGTGCCGTCCTCCTGCGTGGCCAAGTAGATGTCCGACTCCTTTCCAACGCCGATCTGACGGCCCAGACCCGTAATATGGCCGCGTTGCAGGAACACACGCAGTGCCAAGTAGTCATAGCCATTGTAAGTGAGGCGGAAGCCGTCGTAGGCGTTGCCGTCGTGTGCAATAAGCTTGTTGCGCAGGAGATGCGACAGGATTTTCTGGACGCCTCCGTTGCGCAACTTGGCGATACTGGTGATCAGCTCCACGGGCACCACTTCGTGGTTCTTCATGCCCATTTCGATGGCTGTTAGCACGCGGAAGTGCTCCTTGGTCAGGTAGCGCATGGCAGTCACGTCGAGCTTCATGGTGGCAAAGCGTCTCTGGTGCACCAGTCAAAAGGAAAAGTTTGTCAATATCAGATTACGCGATCAGGAAGTAAAATATTTTGTTTTCAAAAAAAGTATTTGTGCTGAAAAAAAGCACTATTTACGCTGTATTGTCATTTTTGCTTCAGGGATGGCAGGACCAGTCCGGTTCGCGCTGAAGCCGCCGAAGAAGCGGCGGCGACAGGATGAGAGCAGCGGCAAGAGGATGGTACATGCTCCTGTATGTGGCGCATTTAGCAGCATAGAGACTGTATGCCAGGACAAAAGTGATGATCAGGCTCGTCGACAATATCACAGAATGGGGCTCCTGGAAGATGCTCAAGCCAAGGTGAAGCGTCTAAAGGAAGAAGGCAATACACTTGCAGAGGCTGGCAAGTTCCGCGCTGCAATGGGTCGATGGCAAGAAGCACTGGTTGTTGATCCAAATAACGCAGCTCTATACGAACTACAGGCTCAAGCTTGTATGGCCGTGCATGACGACTTCCAGTCAGTCCAATTTGCTCGTAAAGCGACCGAGTTGGCGCCAAAATGGAGCGACGGATTTCTCACACTTGCTCGATGCCTGCTGAATTTTGGGGAGCTGGCGCTAGCCCTAGAGGCTGTGAGGCAGGTCAGTGCATTGAACTCATTAGCTCGTAATTTGAGCGTTTGGATTTTAACTATCACTTTTGGTTTTGGCTACGGGTAGGCTGTCGAGCTTAATGGCGGCGTGGAGACGGATGAAATGGAATCTGATCGCCGGGATATCGAGGTGCTGCTTGTGAAACAAGAACAAGTATTGAATACTCGCGATGAAGAAGCAGCACATGAAGTACAAGCCGACAAACTGCAGGTCATATCATGCTTCAAGCACTTGAGCCTTAGAGCAAAGGCAATTGAAGCTGATAAAGACGAGTAAATGAATAAGTATGGACAGGTATATTTCAAAGCGCGAAGCAGATCCCCTTTGTCTGGTAAACTGTCGTCGACCGCGTAGGAGAGATGAGCTAGGCGAGGAAGGCGGGGATCTATATACTATAGCAACTAACTTACAATACTGCCGGTCATCGGGCACACCCGATCCAGCCAATCTTCCCAGCCTCCGCCACAACCTTGTCTCCCTCCACGTGAAAACGAGGATGCCTCCATATATACATAAAATATATACATCCGGAGCAAACACTTGCAGTCGCACCAGCAACCACTCCGGGTTGGTGAGAAGTGGAGCTTAGCCGACTTGCTAGGCTTGAAGTGGTCTGTCAGTTCGTTTCTGCGTGATTTTTGCAGCCTGAATCCGACAACCACTTGAATGTGGCTCGCTCTCCTTTTACGAGCAGAGCTTGCTGCCTTCAATTGAATACGACGAAGGCTCGCCGTGAGCGGTATCGTAGGACGATGCGTAGTCCTCCTGCTGATCCGTGATAAAGTGCATATACGACCGCTTGCGGGACCCACTGCGCTCGGCATCTAGCTGTCTTGCTTGTTGCGGCGCGTAGCAGTCGTAGGGCTCATAGTCAGCCTTGTTAGCTTCCACTTGTGGTTCGTGTCTTGTGTCGAACAACGAGTCGATCTTTTGACTCATGAGGAAGCACAAGGTTGTGGCAGCAGCAGCGATGTACTCTTGGTCCACGGGATCGCAGTTACCCGGATCCAGACGCCGCACTTTCTTTCGTGGGGTCTTTCGTGGGCTGTCTTGAACGGCACCCTGTTCTGGAGTCGAGGGAGCTGTGTAGCTGCCATCTACTGACTCTGCTGCGGTAGATGAGCTCGGGTGCTCAGCAGCCAGAGTAGCCATGTCTGCGGTCTTGCCACTCTGCTTCTTCTCAGCTTTGAGCTTAGCCACCTTGAGCAGGTATTTCTGGGCATGTGTGCGCACTTGAGTCACTGATCGGGTGCGGACCACTTGCTGCACGCGCTTCCACTTGTGTCCATGGATACGGAATCCCTCCAAGAAGCGTTCGTGTTCGTCTGCTGTCCAACGTCCTCCACGAATAGACTGATTTGGCGCACCACCGCGTGCACTCGCTGCCGTACTTTCGATCTCCTGCTCCACCTCTTCTTCGTCAGCAGGTGCCGGGGCAATGCGGCGCGAGTTTGGCGACGGTGCCGTCTGTCGAGCTGGAGACGAGTCAGCGCTACGTTGCTGCTGTTGGTGGCGTGTCGAGACGTACTGCGTCTCGTCCTCGTAATGCTGCGGGGCCAAAGACATCTCCGTCTTGGTCAACAGTGGCTTCCCAAAGCTGTGGAGGGACGGAAGGCTGAACTTGGGCATGGTGCTGGCTGGTGCGTTGCTGGAGCTTCGGTTGAGGATGTTAGCGAGGCCAAAGCCGGAGGAGCCGCGCCAAGGTTCAGCTTCCTGTGCGGTTAAAACGATGTCAGCGACTGGGGCGTGTGAATCAAGTTGTGCAGTGTTCGCAAGAGCGCACCTTTTTAAGTGGGGCGATGTGATCGTCTCGCCGTTGACTGTAGCTGTCGTCGTCATAGACTTCTCGCTTGGAAACGCGGTCCATTGTGTGTGTGTCTGAGGCCAAGTGGCTAAATATATCCTTCCACGGGCGTTGATGTGCGTGTCACTAACGGCGGTCACGACGGTGAAGAGCCGTATGAAACGTCAGAGGACTCGAGTGCTGAGCCTGCTGCAACAAGTATAACGGAATGAGACGGCGGATCTTGGAGAGTCTTGGAGTGAGCTGAGGACGGCTGCAGCGGCGAGCTTCGGGATGGATGGATGGATCCACTCCCGCAACCGCAAACCGAACCGCTCAACACCCGCCCAGCAGGTGTTGCATTGCACACATCGCGGCTGGAACAGCCACATGCATGCACAGCAGCACTGGTGCCGAGCGAGTATCATACACAGGAGTCAAGAACTTACCTGGGTGTCGCGGTCTGAGGCACCGCTTTCGACGGCCTTGCGTTCTGTTCCGCTCTCTCGGTGCTTTTGCGCTTTGTGTGGCCTGGGCGAAGACAAGATCTACCTCGACGGTTTGCCCTTGGCTGGCCTCCAATAGTGAGCCCAAGTCGTTTCTTGAGGTGATTCAGTTTTCTTGGCGGTTAGGGCAGAAGCCCTCTCGCCCGTGGGCGTAGAGCCAGGGCGGCGCCAGCGTTGGCAACATCGCTGGATGGCATGTCGCGGCGTCGTAAAGAAGAAGATCGCGAGCATGAGACCAGCAGCGGCACAAGCGCCGCCTGTCGACCGCCATGCTGTTGCGGCGCAGCTTGCGCCGTGCGTGCGCGCTTCAGAACAGTGCGGTGTGAGCCCTGCGTTCGTGGTCGACGACATTCTTTCTACAATTCCTCCTCAATTGATGCGCGGTACAGTACCACGCGGTCAACTCAAGTGGCGTCGGGTCGAAAGATCGGCGACGTGTTTGAAGCAGGGATTCATCGCGTTGCGCATAGATGGCCGTGTGTGGGGTTTTATATCCCCAGTAGATTGTGGCAGGTGGCGCGGTGGGGGTAAATGGGCGAGACCTGCAAAGTGACTCGCTGTGCAGCGTGAATTACACTGTACATGTGGACTCTTGCCAAAAGGACTGCTGCGCAGCATTGCCAGGAGCCAGCACTCCAGACTGCACCTGATAAATGCGACAGAGACAGGCCGACTGATGGGCATGAGAAAGATTGGTCGCGCGCACCGCTGATTGGCTGATCCGAAAAGGCGTAGGGAAGGCAAAAGTATCTTGCCAAGAGTTCAGTTCAAGGCCTGCGAGATTTGCTGGCAGCCGCCTAATGTTGCAGCAGCATTGCCGATACCAGAGCGACTATGTACCTAGTACGGTACTTGGCCGCCTCATGCCAGCACCCCCGCACTCCAACGCAGGATTGCTGCTAGCGAGTAAAGCTCGATCTTTTTCGCAGAGGCTGAATCCAGGGCGCGGTGAAGGTAGGATATGCACCCCATCGCCTTGGTGAATGGCTCGTCTTCTGATCGTCGATCGCTCGGCGTCGTGTTGTAGAGCTGTCCAAAAGTTGAAATTGACAAAACCTGGAACTACAGTATATAACTGTATGACAATTTATGATCAGGCGCCACGAATTTTGTTTCAAGAGTACCAGGCTTTGTCGAGACTGATCATAATTTGGCAAACAATTATCGATAGTACCAGGTTTTGTCCAATTCCAAAAATAAAGTCTGCTACATGCTCTAGCCAATAGGAATTCAGCACATATCTATTTTCGAATCATGTACATGTATGTATCCGATCTTTTTTTAGAAATCGCATTGCTAAGATCTATGACACAACACTACCATGGTGGACAAGTCGGAGCTGGTCGCGTTCGAGCGCGAGAAGCGTCTGTACAAGGACGCATACGTAGAGAACTTCCGCTCTGTGCGCTACTTCTCGTCGCTGGCCACTCTCGGCGCTGGCCGCACCGATGGTGACAGCATCGTATTGGTGCAGGAGCCACAACTCCCGGCCGCTGCCGATCGCCCGCCGCCCAAAGACTTGCGGCGATGCAATTTCGACAACGTCGCGAGTCGCCTCATCCCGCCGGACTCGGTCTGTCTTCCTTGAAGTTTAGGATTCGCGTTGACCTGACGAGCGCACGATTTACTGACGTCTGCTTCGCGTTGTTGCGCCTGCTTTGCTGTCGCAGCTGGAGGAGATGTTCGACACCACGCTGCCGTTGACGACGTTCCGATCCGCAATTATGTGCAAGCACGCCAAGGCTCGCCAGCAGCGGCAATCCGCTTCCAACGCTTCCAAGGGTGCTCTGGCCGGACCACCCAGTCGACACAGAGCGCATAGCAGTACGGTGCGTATGTGTAGATAGCGTCAGTGCTATCCGATCTCGTGTTTATCTTCCCGGGTGTACCATTGACCGCGTGCATGCACACGACCGGCAGCCAGGCGTGTTTAAGCCCACTAGCGTGGTGGAGGCCAAGGGTGCCATCCAGCGCAAGGTTGCGTACGACGGACAACCTTACCAGGACAAACCCCGCTCCGTCCGATCGGTACGACGACGCAACTGTGACTGTGGCACGCAGCGTGGCGCTCTTTTCCGCCGGGCTAACATTGTGTGCGCGATCTTTTGTGCAGGTCACTCCACGTGCTGACGCAGCCCGCCAGTGGGCCAACAACAACCCCGCAAACGCTCGCACAGAGCTTTGTGGCCGTGCTTTCCTCAACGTGCCACCTGAGGGCCCCGTCAAGGCCAACCGCAAGTACACGCAGGAGTTCATCCGCCTCAATATGGAGGCTTATCAAGCCGGCCGCCTCCACGCTGTTGAGAGCAAAGAGCGCCATGACCATTAGATACTTTTTAGTTCGTGTACACCGGTAAGTGCATGTAGACTTTTTGGCAGTGACGTTCGCGAACTGAATCTATTTTTCTAGTCCCACACTATGGTCCATCCTCATTTCGAGTGATAATCGTCAAGTCGAAATTTCCGACGCAGTTCAATAGAGCAAAGGACTTCAGGCCACGATGTCGAAATTTGGCAAACTAAACCACCTTAAGAGTCCTCAGAGTACAATTGTACTCGTAGATGCAAGTGTGCATGCACATGTGCAGCAAAGGATCTTTGCATATCGAGTGACAAGTTGAATGAGAAGGTCCCACCAAAATTCGAAGCAAAAAAGTTAGAATCCAATATGGAAAATAGAACGAAGACAAGAAACAGGAGACTGGCCCGGTCGCTTGAGAAACAATAAACTTAATTACAGGCATGCTCATGTGCTACTTCTTCAGGTAAATGGAAAGCAAACGACTACAGCCCTCATAGACGTCAACGCAAGTGCCCAGCCAATGCTAACGGTAGCGATTACGATAGCGAGAAAGATATATTTTCACCTTCCAGCCTGTTCTTTTCAAGGTACCGAGAAGACACGAGCTCCTCAAGAAGTCTCTATCTCATGTATAGTAAGTTCACAAATTAAACGAATACCCGATGATAACGTACAAAATCACTCAGCCACCGACCTGTTCGGCCAGCTCAATGCGTCGCTGCAGCTCGGGCGAGTAGCGAGCCTCAGGCCACCACATCGGCGCATTCGATGAGGCAGTCGCCGCTACTGAATCGTGATCACGGTGCAGCTTTAACTAGATCCGAAAAAAGTGAAGCAGATGAGAAACAGGCAGATATAGGGCAGATTGCTGTGACGCCAACTTACCGCAGCCCGCAAAACATTCGGCGAATCTTGAGGTCGCTGCTCCTGCGCGATAGGCTTCAGCCCGTGCTCATTGGCCTTGTCCAGCAGTGACCGCGAACGCATGAACGGGTTCCCGTCCAGTGGAAACTCCTCGCCATACCACTCGGAGAGCTCTCGATAGACTCCGAGGAAATCCAGAGACCTAACAAGCTACAGTAGAAGCGGAAAGCAGAATAAATTGTCGATCTCCTATCACAGCATCAAACATGTACGTACCGTGGGGACGAAGGCGTCCCCTTTCCAGATGAACGTCTTGGTATTGTTGCCATCCGTAGAAGACCTAGGCCTCCACCTCTTCCATATCCAAATTGCGTCGAGTACTTCCACCGTGATCTCCACGAGCAGCACGAGCGAGTCAGTCAATTCGTTGAAGGCGTGGAATCGCTCTCGGTACAGAACTGCTGTAGCGTATCGCTTCGCGCCGGCCTGGGCAGCCTCTTGCACCTTCATGTAAGCGCGATCATAGCGTAGTAATACGAGTGCTGCATCTTGAAATAGCGAGTCGATAGGCTGGCTCGGGTCTACTATTTTACTCTGTCGGGATGTTGGCCGTTGTGTTGATGATCTAGGACGCTGATTGCTAATCGTTCGTTCATCACCGCTCGGTTGCTCTTGTGGGGCTTGCAGAGCCAAGTGATGTCGACAATCCCAAGGCAGCGGCCTCAGCTTTATTGCTCTTGCGTCTTCTAGCCTTGAAATCTCGGCCTTGCACATAATAGGTTGGCTCCAAGAGCTCTTTAATTCTTCAAACTCAGCCGCTTGTATCTCTTGAGTACCTGTAGCAGTAGTGCGCACAAATTTCATTGGAATTCTCCGCTCACGCTCGCAGTCACCGTCGAGGAAATCCAACTGCAAAATGCGAGTGTCTTCATCGATATCGACGACACGACATTGATGCCATCGAGGTGCCGTTGTAGCAACCGACAGCGCAGACCCACTCGTACGACGGCGACGGCAGCTCTCGACGAGCTGGCCGATCTTGAACGCGCTAGTCCCCGGAGCCTCTGTTCTGGGTGTCGATACAACTGCTGAGAGTGGAAAAACCTTGGCGAGCTCATGGCTAAGCTCCGAGACAAATAGCTGCTGCGTCGGCATCGGTAGCCGTCGAGCATGAACCAAACTGAGCTTCCCAATTCGAACCTCTTCCTCTTGTTTACGGATGATCTTGAGTTCTTCTTCGTGTTCTAGTTCGCGCTTGGCTGCTGCCTCGCGGGCTAATTTCTCTCGGACGGCTTTAGCCTCGTCACTTTTGTAAGGACGGATCTAAGTGCAAGTCAAGGTTAGCACTTGCATTTGGGTAACTTCACTGCTGAATGCATCCCACCTGGTCAAGTGCATCGAACTGCAGTACAGAACGCACGAGACGCAGAACATTGTCGTCGGCGTGCAGCATAGCCTTCTCGTAGTTTGTCTCGAGAAGCTCAAAGTACTCAGGGAACTGGCGCCAGACTGTGATAGCGATCGCTGTAGCCCACAATTTGCCGGAAATGCCCTCAAACGGGGGTGGAGCAACGCCATTGATGATGAACTCGAAGCTGATCGAGTAGAGCCAGCTACCATCAGGTTCCTGCGTTTCCAGCAATGCTCTTATCGACCAAGGCAGTCGCCGTCGATCAGCGCTATCCAACAGCCGTCCTTTAGCATGCTTTCGGGTTGGACTCTCGAGGACTGCAGCCTTTTCAGTCGTGCTGGTCCCTTCAACTGCTGCGTCTTTCTTGCGGGGGACAACATGGACTTGTCCGTCTTCAAAGATGACATCAGACTGCACAGACTTGCTAAACGCCTCGTAGAACTCCTCGAATTTGAAAGAGACTCGACTACTCATCTGGTCAACCAAGAAACCCGGTAGCTTGGGCAAACAGGTTTTTCGATCTATTTTTTTTAGGTTCATTCTGCGCATGAGTTTTGTTTGGATGATCAGTTTCCTTTGAAACCGCGTCAGGACTCGGTGTTGGTGGCAAGTTGGCGGAACTGCGCACGAGTAAACTTACGCCAACGGGCATACACCAGTCCAGCCACAGTCAGCCCCACTACGAGCAGAGCTGGAACGAGAGTGAAGAAGACGTCTACAGCGATGTAGACCAGCAACCCAGTCGGAATCAGTAGTGCGACGATCAACACTCCCATTCTTCCAGGTACTAAATGAACACAACAAAACGACGAGTTAGAGCTCAAATCAAGCCCAGATCTACAATCGTCGCGAAGACAAACCTTTGAACGGACGTTCAGTGTCCGGCTGTGCAAAGCGCAACTTGATGAACGCGGCAAGGATCAGCAATTGGTAAAAGGCTGAAAGCGCATTGGTCATGCCCAGTATTTCGTCGAACTCAAACTTGATGAGCACAAGGATAATCACGAGGCTTGCGTATACTGCGTTGTGAGGCGTGTTGAAGCGTTTGTTTCGCCTATTACGAAGGGATACAGCGTCAGTCACACCGATATCGCAAATATCCACCATCAGTTCATCTTACGCTTTGAGGAATGCCGGAGCGAGACCGCACTCTGCCATCCCCAGGATCTGGAACGAGTCGCAAAAGAGCTCAGCGATGTACATGCCCGCATTGCTGCAGAACGTCGCTAGCACAACCCAATTCGAGAGAAAGTCGCCGCCAATGTCTTCCGCAATGCTGGAGAACGATCCTTCCTCCCAAGTCGTCCAGTGAGGCGAGTTAAACACCGTAGCACCGAACAACGGAGCCAAGTACGTGAGTGCCACCAACAGGACCGAAAGCAACAACGCGCGAGGGTACGTGTATCCTGGGTTGGCCACTTCTCCACCAAACACGGACATACCGACGGCACCATTGAAATTCCAGAAGAGGGTGTTGATCAGAAGAGACCAGTCAATCTGCACCGAAAAGAGAGAACGCACGTTAAAAACAACATCCAAAAGCAGCTTCCACTCTCTACTTACGCTGATACTGCCAGACATGCTGACGAAGTCCCCTTGTTCATCATAGACGATGTCAGCGCGACGGACTTCGCCCACTGCACCCCAATCATCCGCGCGAATCATGCCCCAAATACAGAGGACAGCAAACGGAATCATGACGAAGATGGACATCACTGCCATGCCACGGCCCACAATGCGAATGCCCAGAAGGTTCGGCAAAGCCAGCGCAATTGCAATTGCTGCCTTGATGAAGTACTCAGCGACTGGCGAGTCGATGGATCCATAGACGTCCGTGAACGTGGCCACTGCCAATGCCGGATAAATGGCGTTGTCGATCACTTCAAAGTAAAGAAACAAACGTCAAGCAACAGCCAGCAGCAAGGCGTAAGTAGCTGCATGTACGAGTCAACTTACCACCACTAACCCAGGCTTGGTAGCCGCACTGGAAGGCCCAAAATGGGCCGAAAGCGTTGAGCACCCACACCGTGTATCCTCCTGTGGTCAAAAATTTTTATCAGCATAGTTTAGGCCTGGACAGAACACCTCACTGACCGTCTTGTGGGAATGTGGTGCTGAGCTCCGCCGTGACGTAAGCGATCGGAATACCGAAGATAAAGGGGAACAACAGCAAGAAGATGAATCCGATCAAAGGACCGCCAGCTACGACGACCGACAAATTAGCGCCAATAACACTTAAAAAAACAGGAAATGCCATATAGAACGCACCTGAAATGATGTACTCAGATCCAATAGGTCCACCGCACACCTGTAGCCCATGACGTACAAGCCAAGTGGTAAGTCCTACTACATTTTAAACACCACCACGCCGGATTTCGGTGCTAACCTACCGCAAAGTAGCACAAGCCGACAATGGACATGACTTTGAGCTGTCGTCGAGGACCTTCCTTGACTGTTTCGAGCGTCGTCGGGGGACGCAACACCCCGTCTCCGTCGCCTATTTCAGCTGCACTGAGGGAGCTGATGCCGCTCACGACTGACGGGTCCCGCAGTCTGTCCACATCATACCGCTTTTTAATCAGCACTTGACATCCGCTTAATCCTTTTAATCAATTCCTTACTTCTCAAGATTCGGCGTCAGTAGCAGGCGCTCGTAGGCGCCGCCAGCCTTAGGACTCAGCGTCGCCTCCATCTCGTCTGGACAGCGAGTGGAAAGCTGCAAGACGCTCGCACGAATTCTTTTTCCCAACTTGCGGTCTCAGATTGGTGCAGACGTATGTCGGTCATGTGATCGTGATGCTCCAGACACTGCAGATGGACACTGCACACGTTGAATAACTTGAATTCACTAACGATTGGGCCACTGGACCTGGACACTGCACAGATGACAGGCTGGCAAGCGAAGATAACCGAATTGACCTAATCCTAAAGCCGTATCTTTGCTGTCGAATCAGAGAACGCTATTCCACTTCAATAATGAGTGAGTCCCATATTATGGGACCATAATACTGAAAGTTTCTGCTCGTCCTCCTCCGAGTAACTGTGCAGACCCAGACTGTCTCGTCGACTCGCCTGCTGCGTGGGCTGTGACGGCTTCAGCTCCAGGAAGTCCCGCGTAAGGTCCGTGAACTTCTGTACCCGCGCACGGAGCTCCTCCCGGAAGATGAGCGCGCGCACGGCGTCGTGCAGGAGCACGGAGGCGTGCAAGTGTTTCACCAGGAAGCGCTCGGCCTTGCGCATTTTGCCGCCCTTTAGAAGTACACGCCACTTTTGGCAGGCGGCGATGGAGTCTGGCAAGTCTGGAACAGGTGCCTCGTTGACCTAAAGCGTTGAAGGTGAGTGAGACGGACGACTAGCGAGAAGGAAATGTATCTACCGGTCGACCAATAAAAAATGCCATAAAAACACGTACAACGTCCAGCACGAACTTGCCGAGCTTGCGCACAACATCGTTGAAGAACACGCGGTCGCCGTTGTAAACTGAAATCTCAAGAAAATCTATGGAGAACTTTGGCATGAGGATACTGTCAGAAAGCACAAAGTTGTCGTTGCGTACCAATAAAAGCTGTGATCTCCTTGGTTGGCACTTCATTCTGACCGCCGTAACCTAAAGGTTGGTCGAGCTGCTGTATAAGTTTTGGAAGTAGGTGCCACTGGATCATACCTGTAGCTTCGGGGTCAAACACTGACCAAGTCTCCACAAAGTTCTCGTACTACAGCAACACACGCTTTTTTTACGAGGAAACTTATCTTTTTTGAATAAAATAATACGTACGTGTTGCGGCAAAAGCACTCCGTTGGCATGATCTTTCTCGTTCGCGAAGCCTTCGAGAATGACTGCGATGAAGATGTTGAGGAGTATGGACGTGATCAGCATGGTGAAGCTGCAAAAGTAAAGGAAAGCGACGGGCGAGCCACAGCCATCTAACGGTTTGCACCCCTCAAAATTAGCAAAGCCGCACATGCTCGGGTCGTACTCAGGATCAACAACGCAGTTATCTGTAGTAGCAAGCTCATGCATAAAGTCATTCCATCGCTCTCCAGTGGCACAGCGTATCTGGAAATACGAGATTAAAGTGAGGATAATAAAATTGAGCTTCATGTAGCAGGAACATCACCTACCAGTGTCAGCATAGCTACGAAAAGCGTTTGGAAGTTCGCGTCTGGAGTCACAAGGTCTCCTAACTTCACTTTGGCGAAGAGTTGAACTCCGACAGCAGCGTAAATGAAAAACACGAGGAGGAGGAAGCCCCCGATGTTAATGAGAGACGGCAACGTGAAAAGTAACGTGTTGACGAGCTGCCGTAAGGACGGCGCCGTCTGGATGAGTCTGATGAGCCTCAGAACCCGTACACCACGAATCATCGCAGCGCTGGAGCCTATGGTGTCCCCAGCGACCCACGTGTAGATCATACCAATGCCTGACCCAATCGCTACCACAAAGTCGACGATATTCCACCGCTCCTTCCAGTACTAATGTCCTAGTCCCGAGATCTTGATCACAGCCTCAAGTATAAACAACGTCGTAAAGAAGATGTTGGCGTATTCGATGATTCGTGAGTACAGGTCCTCCTCGCCAAAATATGTCAGCGCCATGATGAAAGTATTGAGCATAATTGCTCCCATTATTACGGTTTCGAGAAGCGAACTGCGTGCCCAGCGGAAGCAGAACAGGCGGAACGAATTTCTCGGGGAACGTATTTTACGCATTGGCCTCAGCTTCAGGGCCGCCTGACTGATCAGCAGCCACTCTCGTTGTGAGCAGGAAAGCATGCGCGTGCCATCCAGAGTTTCCTTCATACGATTAAAGTTTTCAATCACAACACCAATGAAGAGCTGGATGAAGAAAAACGAGCCTAAGAAGATGAAGGCAATAAAAAACAGCGTCCAGCGTTCTTGGTAGTTGGTGATAGGCTGCATATCCACGTCTGTGGCGTCCACACCTGCTAGCATTAACGTGACCCAGCCTTCTGTAGTGCTGATCTCGTAGAACGCGAGAATCGCATACAGCACGTTGTCGAAATTCTGAGGCATAGTTCGTTCCCACGAGGCACTAAAGAACCCGCAGACGTGATGCCGTCCACACCCCAGGTATTCTCACTTGAAGTTAGAGAGGAAGCACTAGCATACAGCGTCGCAATTGTTTCATTAAACCAAAGTTTTTCGACATCAGATAGATTGACCCAAGCTCGAGGATTCGTGGTCAATTCTTGCTGTGCATCACTCAGTGAGTCGAAGATGCCCCCTGTGCACGCGAAGAACCGGCCTTTGAGGTTGTTCACCGCGATAATGCTAAATATCAAGAGCAGGAGTAAGCAAACCATGCCCACATTCAACATCTGAGGGATCGCAGAGACCAGAGAACTGACAACGAGCTTCAATCCAGGATTGCGATGAATCATTCGAAGTGGACGAAGGGCACGAAATGTCCGCAAGCTCGAAATGAATTTTAAGTGCTGCGAACTGGTCCCACTCGAGGAAAACTGGAGGCCTGGAACGGCTACAGCGGTGATAACGAAGTCCATGATATTCCAGCCATTGCGCAGGTACGCTGTGGGGTGTAAGCAAAGGCCTTGGGCGACGATCTTGATAACAACTTCCACCACGAAAACTGCGGCAAGCACGGAGTCGATGTACCCTACGACAAGCACAAAGGTACTGTCTGGAGTGGAGAGGGAGTTATCAAGAGCGACGCATACAGTACTGGCAATCACGAATCCCAGGATAGCACTATCGAAGCATGGATGTTTGACAATATCCCACGCAAAGCGGCGAAGCGGGTTGTCTGGTCCGAAGATGAATAGTGATCGGCTCTGGGGGGGGGGTTCGCGTTCAGCGCAAGATTTTCTGCGGGTGTCGTACCCAGTTCAGTTGCGGACATTCGAAGACTTTGATAGCTTACAAGATTTCTGCTTGAACGTGGTCCAGTAACTCCGAGAGACGAGTGTGAATCTCTGGTGGATTGTCGTTGGAAGGTAGGACTTGACAGCGTCTCAGTGCTAACACGTCGGCGAGTTCCCGTCCGACCGTTTTCTCCCGGTACCAAGGACCCATTCATCATCGGCATAATTCGAGATTTCGTTCGTAGAGCTTCCTTCGCCTCCGATTTATCCGCCTCTTGATTTGCTTCTTCGACGTCCTCAAAATGACTCAAAAGGATCGCCAAGAACAAATTCAAGACGATGAATTTCCCAAAAACCACGAGTGACAAGAAATAAAGCAGTGCTGACATTCCAGTGGTGCGCCACCCGTCAAAAAGCACACTGTTCCAGTTCTCACCCGTGAGCACCTGGAACACTGTGACGCCTGACCAGAGCAACGAGTCAAAGTTGGCTCGAGGAACGTATTCATCCCCTTCGATATCTGCCGCAAGGGATGTCTTTGGAATCCCATTGGAGTCAAAGCGAAATCGGTTCCCAAAAATCTGCATCCCGAGTAGTGCGTACACGTACATGAAAAGCAAAAGAAACACGCTGAAGTTGCCAATCTCGCTCACAGCATTAGCGATCAGATGCAGAAGTTTTTGTAGCGAAGGCTATGATCTACAATACACACAAAAAAATAGAATTAGCATCAGTTTGGTAGTAGCAGACAAATACTTCAAGTATAAAATATGAGCTATACTGTACCTAGCCAATTTAAACAACCGAAAAATACGCATGGACCGCAGACCAGCAAAGGATTGTGCCTTAACGTGAGTTGCCCCTGATAAAAACTGCGGTGGAGATACAACAGCTTCAGCAATTCCCAGCACGACAACCAAAGCATCAAACAGGTTGTACTTGTCTTCAGCCCATACACGAAAACCCAAGCCGAAAATCTTGAGAATCGCTTCGATGAGAAAGATTTGAGTGAGGACGAAGTTGATCACATCAACGATTGAAGCTAGTTTTTCGTCAACGGGATACTGATCCAGAGACAGCAGCACGGTGTTCAGGAGGATCAGAGTCGTCACTGCTGAGCTAAATACCCAGTGGTTTAAGATCCCTTTGACCATTTCTTTTGCAGTTCCCACTGCTGAATGCTTCCCACGGGCAGCTGGAGGTGCTGGAATTGACGCCGCTATCTCTCGACTCAGCTTTTTTGCCTCAGCTTCTACTATCGAGGCCTCCGAGAAGTTTTCTCAAATCACCGCAAGCGCCAGGTTCAACATAAAGTATGAGCTCGCCAACACGAAAGACAGCAAATAAATTGCCACAGAATTAGTATACCCAGCGTCTTGAAGCATGTACAGGACTTCTGTCCATCCTTCACGAGGCACACAGATGAATAGCACTATAGCGGCCTGTCCAAGGTGATCAAATCCAAGTAATCCAAAGTCCAAGTCCGACGTATATGTTGCCCCCAGTTGCAACCAGGCTCGTAATCGATCGTCAGGGTGCGTAAAGCGGAAATTCCCGTACTCGTCGTAGTCTGACCCGCACGTCTGGCCAACAGGACAAACTCGTGAATTTATCTGGCCGAGATTACATAGTTTAGCTGGGATTTCGTCGCTAATGGGCCAAAAGCAATTCCTCGGAGTCTTCCACGGAGATGAATCATGTGTCCACGAACTGTTTTCAGCCTCCAGTGGAGTTGAGTCGGCGTCAAAAGACACCTGAAGAGTTCGGGCGTTGCTAGTACTTGTTCTTGATAAACTGGTAGATTTTCTAGCGAAACATTGGCAGCCAGCTCAAGCGGATACGGTGATAAACGGCACCGTGAATGCATTTTTCCACTCCAAAGTTGCACGCCAATAACCCCATAGAAGAAGAACATGAAGGAGAGGAAGGCCACGACTGTAAGAAGCTCTGGGATGGACTTGAGTAGCGACGTAACTAACTTCTTGATGCCTGGGACAGCGTTGAAAAATCGTAAGGGGCGAAGTACAAGAAGAGCCCGCACTCCTGCTATCAGACCAACTACAACCACAGTAAAGTCGATCCAGTTCCAAGGATCCATGAGGTATGCCCCGCGGTCGCCAATAAGCCCCATCGCAACCACTTTAAGTGCGCACTCGAACGTGAACAAAGCCGTAAAGATACTGTTGGCGTAGTCTGCTATCGTATTGCGAAGAGAACCCGCACTAGCAGGGTTTCCCTCTTCGTCCACGTGACGGACATCCACAATCGCGAGCATAGCGGAATTGGTGGCGATCAGTAGCAGAACAATTTGATCAAACAGCTTTGACGTGACGAGCCACACAACGTATTGGCGAAATTTACTGGACTCGTCGAATAATCCTAGTGAAGACGGCGCAAACTGTACATGAAAACACATTCTTTTAGAGTACGATGAAAAGAGAAATGACCTATACGTACCAGAAAGCGCTTCCCGTGTGCGAAAAAGTTATACCGCTCCGAGATGTCATTGGAGCCATCGTCGTCAGCGTAGCAGCCTGGAGACGCGTTAATGATGCTCTGCATGAAATCAGCCACTCCGAACGGCGCTGGTACGGCTGAAAACCGACTGTTGAGCAGTCCACCGGCGCTGGAGACTCGAGCTGACGGGGGTTCTTCATTTCAACCTTTTATAGCTGTTACTGCTGTGTCAGCGACTGAAACAGGGGGACTCGTTGCTGCAGCCACCTTCGTGCTGAGATTGATATTGCGCCCGAGACTCGCGCCGCGAGACAGTCGCCTCGAAGTGGAGTTGGAAGATCTCGGGTCACTGGCGAGTTCCCGTACCCGACTTCGCTCCACACTGACGCGAAAGGCGTTCAGTGCCATACTCGCAGCGGTGCCGGCGCTCGGCATTAGTTGCCTAGGAGGAGCAGACGCCATCTCTGCGTCCAAGTGTTGTCGTGTAAGACAGAGCCGACCGTTCAATGTGTGTATTTTCCAGAACTGGAGTTTCAGTGCTGACAAAATCAAGAATCAACTGCTACCGTACGAGTCATTGGACCTAGCGAGGAAGCCTGTGCTACATTTCTTCTTATCCTGAAGAACAGGCAACAAACACTTTTCAGAACTGGACCAAATGTCTTCTCTCAAACCGTTACCTCTAGTTACCAGCCTTGCTGTGCTTCTCGTACAGAGTCTTCTGCTTGGCTTGCTCCTTGGCCAGTTTCTTCGTTTGGCCCTTGCTCAGGGGTTCGCCAGCGGCGTCGTGCGTCGGAAGACCCTGTAAGTACAAACATAAACATTATACGGTCAGCATACTCGCACAAATCTAAGCCTACCCTTACATGAACTTACATTGTCGTCGAACTTGGAGTACTTGTCCTTCATGCTCAGAAACATCTCGCTCGGAGGAATCTTGGCCTTTTCAGCCAGCTCTGCCTTCTTGCGGGCCTCCTCCTCCAACCGTAAGCGCTTCTGCTCCTCCTTTCTAATCTTTTCCTGCTTCTTCTTCTCAAGCTCCTCGAGCAGCTCGTCCTTGTTGGCCAGTTTCCAAACAGCAGCACCAGCAGATCGATCCTCTAGACGCACACCAGCGTACGGCAGCTTCTCGTCACGCACCACATCGCACAGACGCAGCACAGCACTAGCAAGAGCTTTCGCGTCTCCTCCGTCCGCAGCCGCCGCACGCGCAGCCTCGCGGATTTCATCACGGAATTGCGCAAAAATATCCAGCACTGGCGTGAGAACAGTCTCGTGATCACCACCAGCTGCGCCCGAGCTGAGCGGGAAACCAATATCCGTGGCCGAAGTCACAAGGCCAAAGATCGACAAGATGCGCGTGATGTACTCGGCGCTGGAACGGATCAGCATCGAGACTTGTTGCTCAATATCTCCCGTCATATAGCGGTTGACCTCCTTGGCCAGTTGCTGCAGGTGCAGCAGCGCCAACGGCGTATTAATGTCGTCGCTGAGCGCGCGGTAGACCTTCTCCTTGCACTCCAGGAGAGCTCCGTGCAGCGTCTTCTCCACCGGCGTCCACTTCTGGGTCTTCTCCACGCCAAGCTCACGAAGACGGGCCTTAACGTTGGCGAAGAACTCGGTAAAGAAGCGGTCAGCTCCAACAGCCTCGTCCATCGAGTTGTCATTGTAGTCCATGGGCACGTTGTACTTGTGGAGCAAAAACAGGAAACGCAGTTGGCGTGGAGAGTTGTCCATAAGCGCCTCCTGGATCTTCACAAAGTTCTTGAGACTCTTGGACATCTTCAAACCTTCAATGTTCAAGTGGCCCGTGTGAACAAAGTAGTTCACCCACTGCGAGAAGTCAAAGTACGCCTCGGACTGCGCAATTTCGTTGTCGTGGTGCGGGAAGCGCAGGTCAATCCCGCCGGAATGGACGTCGATCTTGCCGCCCGCCAGGTGCTTGAGGGCGTCACTCGCCATAGCGGAGCACTCAATGTGCCATCCGGGACGTCCGTCACCCCACGGCGAAGCCCAGAACGGCTCTCCGGCCTTCGACTTCTTCCACAGGGCAAAGTCACTGGCATTGCGCTTGTCCGTCTGTCCCGCCGACAACGCGCCTTCACCCTCAGCCAGCAGTTCCGATTGGCCGACGTTCTCCGGCAGCAGCTTGCCGTACGCCTTGCCCTTGGAGCTCCCGAACGCCGCCGTGTCGAAGTACACAGAGCCGTTGCTCTCATAGGCGAAGCCGTTCTTAATGATTCCTTCGACGAACTCCACCACCTCGGGCACGTACTCACTCACACGGGTGATGACTGTAGGGGTCTTAATGTTCAATGAAGCCATGTCGTCCAGGAAGGACTTCTCCCAGAACTTGGACAATTCTTGGGCGCGACGCATGTTCTCCTCGGCGGGTTGCTGGGACGCCCACTGCATCACCAGCTTGGCCTTCTCGTCCTTGTCCTTAGGCAGTTCCTGGCCCGGGTGGGCCTCCAGCCATCCGGTTTCCGAGGCGCGGACGATGATCTTGTCGTCGATGTCCGTGATATTCATGACGAGCTCCACCTCCAGACCGAAGTAGTCCTCCAGGATGCGGCGCACATAGTCGAAGCACGTGTAGGTGCGTCCGTGGCCCAAGTGCGTCTGGTCGTACACGGTGGGGCCGCACATGTACCAGAGCACGCGCTTACCCTGCATGGGCACGAAGGCGTTTTTGGAGCGCGTCATGCTGTTGTACAGACGCAGCGGGTAATGCTTCTCCCAGTACTCCGTTAGGCCCTCCATGGGGCGAGGTGGGTACCACGTGGGCTGCTTCACTTCGGGCGTCGCCTCCGTCATGGTCGCGTAGCTTGGATCTGCTTGCGGGGGCAGGCGATTGAGTGGAGTACAGTGTATGCTCGAGACTGACGTTCGGTAAGTAAGTACTCTGATTGGTGAAAAACAAAGGCACACATTTTTTGGGTCACTAGAACAAGAGAATGAATTAGGTCCATTTTTTGGGCTCCTAGGTGGAACTTTGAATTTTTAAATATTTAAAAACATTTTGGAAGAGCTTTAAAATTAGTGATGTATTTGGGACGAATACAGCATCAGAGTAGACTTTTGAGCATCGTATGTGAGCTGCATATGGGATTCTGACGTTGTACAAGAACAGAATCTAGGCTGTGGCAGAGCAACTACACAAGCAACTGCGCTAAGCTTTCCGCCAAAAAGAAATCACCAGTTTCAGTAACTGTAATGCTGCTTCTTGCAACTTTCGAATCTATCCTGGAATTGCAGCTAAGGCGACTGCAATGCACAGCACGATGCTGTCTACTACATGTAGTACTGAAAGATATTGTGTACCAGACGTGGGCAAACCTGGTCATCTCACATTTTTCGCAAACTGACCTGAATTTGTCTCTAGCAGCTATATAAGAACAGATATTCTTCAAAACAGGATGATATCCTTTTCAGACAAACCAAAACAATCTGATATTGCGATCTGAAACACCTTTTTAGTTGTTAAACCCAGGTACTTAAGTTCTGTGTAGAATGACCAATGGTTGTGCACCTGCAGCAGATTCGACAGCATACTGAATTTAGTACACTCGGATCTTCTGCAGTTCGTCAGCAAGGGCAACGCGACCGTCTCCAGCAGTCTCGAATCCGCTGGCGTCCGACAACATGGTGTCCAAGACGTCAAGCTTGCAGCTCCTGTTGCTGGTTGCGCTGGCCGTCGTCGTATCTCCACTCAATGCGCCTCCTCCACCACGTGCTGCCGTCGTTGCACGCGAACAGGAGCCCGAGGACGCCGACGATTTCGAGAAGCGCGAGGTGGAGAACTGCGTGCCTTACGACATCCGCTCGTCTATTGTCGGCACGCGCGCGGTCGTGGAGTGGGCCACGCGACGTACTTACATCCGCAAAGTGAAGCTGCAGAAAGCGCACGACTTGAGCCCTGCGCTCTCCAACCCGTGGCGATCGTGTCATGACGTGGCTGCCAACATGGAAGTGCGCTACCGTCGGCTAGGTGACAACGACACAATGATGGTCACTGAAGGTAGCGAGGAGCCTTTTGCTAGGAAGGAGGCGATCACGTACACGTCGGAAGGAGCTACGTTCACTACCCACACAGCGTTCATCAACCTCCCCGAGGAAGAGCATGATGCAGCACACGAGTTTATCGTCGGTTCCGTCTACCATGGCTGGTCTGCAGTCCATCAGTTGGGGGTTAATCTGCCGTTTCGAGGAGATGAAGCTGAACGATGCCGTCCCAAGCACGTGCACACCGCGTACGGGAGAACACCAGGGAGTTTAGCGGTGCAATGGATGACCAAAGAGTTTTGTGGAGAAGGGGATGCCCAGCTGCAGTTGGTGGAAGGCTATCATGCACATATCGAGGTGGAAGGACCAAGGGCAACGCCTGTAACGGCGTGGGCCAATACGACGCTGTTTGAAGATGACGGCGAGAAGCAGACCAAGCGCTGGCTGCATGTAGTGAGACTTGAGGGTCTCAACCCGGATACGAGGTACACGTATGTTGTCGGCAATGCGCACTATGCGTCATGGTCTATTCCGTATGTTACCAAGACTGCTCCAGCGCCACGGACTGCTGGGGAGAAGTCGAAGCCTACGCGGTTCCTGGTTACGGGAGACATTGGCTACCAGAACGCGGCAACTCTACCAATGATGCAGTCTGAAGTCGCTGAAGGAGCCGTGGATGGTGTTGTGTCAGTTGGAGATTACGCTTACGACCTCAACATGATTGACGGGCATGTGGGCGATATCTTCATGCAGGAGATCGAGCCAATTGCGGCAAGTGTTCCGTTCATGGTATGTCCGGGCAACCATGAGACGCACAACGTGTTCAGCCACTACTCGCAGCGCTTCCGTTTGATGCCTAGCAACGAGAACGAAGGTGTTCAAACTGTGCATGTTGGCGGACGTTCCAAAGATGCGGAGCCAAAGGAAGTACCCAACAACTGGTTCTACTCGTTCGACGTGGGTCTTGTTCACTTCACAATTATCTCCACGGAGATTTATTTCAAGAAAACGTTGGACGTCGATGGAGATGTGCTCGCGCGACAAGAAGCTTGGCTGGAGCAGGATCTAGCCAAAGCCAACGCAAACCGAGAGCAGACGCCGTGGCTTGTTGTGATCGGTCATCGCCCTATGTACTGCACCTCGGATGACACCAACTGCGGCGATAAAGCCGCTATGTTGCGAGACAAACTCGAGGACAAGTTTTTCGTGCACGGTGTCGATCTATATATTTGTGGACACCAGCACAATTACGAACGAGCCTTCGACGTGTACAAGTCGCAGACGTGGAAGCGGACTCACAACATGCGCGCTACCACGCACATTTTGACTGGGGCGTCGGGGCAGTACCTGACGTCGATCATGCGCAAGGCTTTCGAGAGACCGACTGAGGTCTGGGATGCCTTCCGTAACTCCATTTTCGGCTACTCGCGGATGGAGGTCATGAATGCAACGCATCTGCATTGGCAACAAGTAGAAGCCGACCCGGAGAACCCAGCGGCGCGCGGGTTGTACGGACAGGTGGTCGACGACGTGTGGCTTGTTCAGGAACAGCACGGTAGCTTTGCTCCCGTCGGAACAGCCTCGTAGATGGAAGAAATACAATATGTAGAACTTAGAGCGTACAGATAGATTGTAGATAGACGACGCAACGCTAATTTATGCTTTTTGATTGACCTCTGTCGGGTAATGCTGTAATACTGTAGATGTACACACACTAGCGTTTGGAGAACATATGATTGGAAGAAATACTGTTTTAAATTCTGTAATTGGCCAAAATTATTTCCCTCCCTTTTCGCCGTCCATTCCGAGAAACACACAGCCAAGAAGGAACAAGTAAGGGTCGATACCTGTCGTCTTCATGCCTCTGCATTCTCCAATCTACCACACACCTAACAATACCCACCCTCACTCCGTTGTCACCGTCAGAGCCTACGCTAAATTCTCTCAATATGGGTGCTCAAGAGCTCAAGAAGCGCGCCAACGTTGTGTTGGCCCGAGGCATCAACGCGATTTCCGCCAACAGTCTGGCTAAGACCAACGGCCGAGTATTTTCTCACAGCGCTTCCAACAACAAAACCAAGGTCCGGAAGGCCTCCACGCAGCCCGTGCCCTCGACCAATAAGTGGTATCCGGCGGACTTCATCCCCAAGCCACTGCCATCCGCCAAGACCAAGCGCAACAGCGTCAAGACGGCTAAGTTGCGCAAGTCCATCACTCCAGGAACGGTGCTCATCCTGCTGTCTGGACGCTTTCGGGGAAAACGCGTGGTGTTCCTCAAGCAGCTGCCGTCGGGCACACTGCTGGTCACGGGTGAGTCAACACTGGAGTCGTGTAGATACCGACTGCTGGCATTCCGATGATGCAAACTTGACACTGAAAGGCACCATGTCATCTCTTCTTTCATCTTTTCGCGGCTCCCTCCGTCTCGTGCACCAGTGCTGACAACTGCTGGCCTGTTGGTTTTGAACCAAAAGGTCGCATACAACGGCCTGGGGCATGCGGGTCACCGGTAGGGATGCCGTGGTGGATGGGGGGAAGCGGACTACGTGCCAAAGATCCTTCAGATTATGAGACCTGAGGAATGCTGGCTTTAGATCTTTGACGAGTGCACACTTCCGAAACTGCGCTGATCGATGAGATCTCTGGAGGAGTCGAGTCATGTTGCTGACAGGGTTCATGTTGTGCGTTGCAGGCCCGTACAAGGTGAACGGTGTGCCGCTACGTCGCGTGAACCAGGCTTTTGTGATTGCTACGTCCACCCGACTGGACCTTACGGGTGTGAAGTTGCCGGAAATCGATGACGAGTACTTTACGAAGGACAAGCCTGCCAAGAAAAGCAGCAAGGAGGATCGCTTCTTCGCGGCTCAACAGACCCCGGTACGTTGACTACGGTCGTGCTGCACTATGCGAGGATCCTGTGTTTATGTATTCCCTGCGAGTCGAAAGTGTGGCGATGGGGTTTGCAAAATGCGCTTGGGATCGCAAAAGTTCCTCCTCCTGTTGAACTGACGGTGGCTTTCGTTTTGCGCAGACTGTGCCTGTGATTGCGGAGCAACGAAAGCAGGATCAGAAAACGGTGGACGCCCTACTGATGCAAAAGCTGGCGAACGAGCCTTATCTCCGAGCGTACCTGAACGCTAAATTCACTCTGACCAAAAACGATCGTGTTCACGATATGCGCTTCTAAGCTTGTCAACAACATTGCGAAGAGTCAGGTGGAGCGGATTGATAAAGGCATTTTAATGAAGACGGACTCGTGTCAATAGTATTGTTAACTCTACTGGAATAACGATGATCATGCACATGCGTACGGATCGAGGCCCCGCTCAACCCGCCTTGATCGCAGGTACTGCAGGAAAACGAGACAATTGGTGAGACCACAAGATGCAAGTTCTGTTACCACGTCCCCATGAAGCGAGGCAAAAGCAGTATGCACGTACCTTTCGCCGGTCGCGAAGTGCTTGGCGTGCCCACTCGAGCTCGAGCAGGATGTCGGCTCGCGAGTGTGTCGCAAGGATCTCGTTAATGCTATCCAGATTGGAGTTCAGCTGGGTGTTCGCATCTTTGCTTTGCTCCAGCAGCACGTCTTCCACGTTGTCCGTTTGACGCTGCGTCACTGGCGATTCTGCTTGGAGAGCGTTGCCGCGTATTTCTACAGCCGACACGTGCGCGTCACGCCTGCTGGTATCGTAGCTGATCCCGTGAGCTGAGTCGGCCTCGACGGTGGAATCGTGCGAAGCCTGTGCACCAACGACTTGGCTTGTGTCGACTGGGGAATTGTTCTCGAACGCGTCATCAAGATTTAACTCTAGCGACGCAATCACCGCCGGAGACGGCGGACCATCCGTCGCCTCTTGCTCGTAGCGCTCGCTTTCAACAACTTCGTTGTGTCGCCCGTCCTCTTGCTGCTCTTCTTCGTCCGTCTCGATCAAAGGAAAGCTCACTGAAACACCGAAGAGCGAGTCCTCCATGCGTGGAAGCCGCAGTCTCTCATCAGAGCCCCATTCCAACGCCATGGACGCGCCCGTCGGCCCAAGTAGAGCCCACTCGCCTTCCAGCTGGCGCCGGATACCATCGACTAGCAGCTCCGTGTCCTCGCGCACTTGGTGCACGACACGGCGACGTGTCCGCCAGCCGCGGAAGTTGCGCTGTTATTGCAATATCAATTAATTGCGGCGAGCCACATGTCAGTTGAACCCCACAGAAGCTGGAAACCACGTCTGTCGACACATAGCTGCAGTAGCCAAGTCGGCGTTAAATAACAATCCAAACTCCACCTGAATCCGCCTCGCAGCCGCGTCGCGCGGTTGATGCCAATGCCGTTTGTGCATGGGCACAGGAAATGTCTCGCCCCGTGCGTCAGCAGCTTCTGGCCCCGTCGATTATGCCTCAAAAACTTCAATCCCTACAAGAATTAGATTTGAGCGTCACTACGTCGGACCGTGTGTCCGGTATCTTTTGTCCCCGTTGCAAACTTCAGACTCGCAATTAGTAATTATCGCGTATCTCTGCACAAATGATACGGTCACTTTCGACCGGACACAGCGCCGTTAAAGCATTTTTTGGAGCGTTTCCATCACGCAACCGGTCATTTGGCAAAGACGCGCTAAGCTAAGAAGAGCTACACGACACAATTCGATCGCCCAAAGACACAGAACCAACCGTATGAAGGTCACACTACCGAGTCCTTCAAGTGTGGGCTTGTCCGTAGCGTTAGCGCTGGCGCTGGCCCTGCAGGTGGTGGTTTACCGTGACACGTTGCAGGATGCCGTGCGCGACGGCCGCAAGCGCCTGCTGGTATTCAAGACCATGCACCGCCGCTTCGCCAACCAGCGCCTCAAGCGCCTCAACAGCTTGGGCGACGACCGCAAGTCCCAGTGGATGTGGAAGAAGGGGGCGCAAGGCGCAGGAGCTGCTGTATCCGTGGATAGTGACAGCAGCAGCGAGGAGAGCGCGGATGGCACTGGCAGCACGGACGGTCTCATGTCTTCGCAGAAGAAGCTCGTGCTCGTGATGGTGGGGCTTCCTGCCCGTGGTAAGAGCTTCGTGGTGCACAAGACGCTGCGCTATATCGAGTGGCTGGGCTTCCCCACGCGCATGTTCAACGTTGGCAACCTGCGCCGCAAACTGGGCAAAGCTGGAGAGGATGCCAAGTTCTTCAGCGCTGACAACTCGGACGCCACGCGTTTGCGTGAAGAGATGGCTATGGATGCGCTTGATGATCTGCTCGAGTGGCTCGAGACGCAGGGCCACGTCGCGGTCTTCGACGCGACCAACACAACGAAGCTACGCAGGTACGTCCACACGGTGGGAGGATATTCACGACAAAGCTGATTTTTCGTCATGATTATTGCTGCAGGCAACACATTCTCGAGAAGGTGAGCTCGCACCGCAATGTGCGCGTCATGTTCGTGGAGAGCATTTGCGACAACGAGGAGCTGCTCGAGGCCAACTACCGCCGGTGCGTTGCAAATCACCTGGGATGAAGCAATTGATCGTTTCTTGCGGGATGGTAAAGCTGACTTGAAGCGTTGTGTGCGTACATGTACCTGTATCTGCTTGCAGAAAGCTCTCCAATGCCGATTATAAGGACAAGGACCCCGAGACAGCGTTGGCGGATTTCCGGCAACGCGTGCAGGAGTACCAGAAGGTCTACGAGACTGTGGAAGACACGGAGGATGGCGGCAACGCGTGTTACGTCAAGGTCTACAATGCCGGCGAGAAGATTCAGGCGCGATACTGCCAGGGTTTCTTGCAGAGCCACATCGTGTCGCTATTGCAGAATATTCACCTGTGTCCGCGTCGAATCTGGCTGGTGCGTCCTGGACCGAGCATCACGAGCTGCAAGGGCATTCTAGGCCTTGACACGGAGCTATCGCCCGAGGGCCATCGCGTGGCAGAAGCTATCGCGCGATTCGTCGAGAAGCTGCAGCTCGAGCGCCCAATGGAGGTATGGACGAGTCCGATGAAGCGTGCGAGAGAAACGGCAAACTACCTCCCTACTCGGAACTTGAAGCGCTACGTGACCACGACGCTGCTCAATGAGCTTGGCGGCGGTGACTTCGAGGGCCTCACGTACGAGGAGATCGAGCACTTCTACCCGAAGCACTACACCGCACGGCTGCAGGACAAGCTTCGATACCGGTATCCTGGTGTGGGCGGTGAAAGCTACGTGGACGTGATCTCGCGGCTGCGTTCGCTGATCGTAGAGTTCGAGCGCAAGAAGCGCGACGTGCTGGTCATCTGCAGTGAGTCCATTCTTCGCTGCCTCGTGGGCTACTTTGCCGGCTGCGAGGCCGCCAAGGTCCCGCACCTGCAGTCTTACGAGGACACAGTGATCGAGTTGAGTCCGCACCGAGACGGTTGTGACATTAAGCTCATTCCGCTCGAGTTTGAGGAAGACGCTGAGGATATCGCCACTGTGCAATAAACAACACATATAGCGAGAGCCCGATTCAAGGGAACGCGGCACAGATTCACGATGTTGTGGGCAGTCAGACGTATGCAGCGGATATAAATCGCCCCTTTATCTACAGGCGGGCACTCAGCGGAAGGCAAAGTCCTCAGTATTTTGTACATACACGTACCTGCTAACTTTTCCAAGTTGAAGTCAATAACATTTGAAGGAACGAATGTGTTCTTCTAAAAGTTTGTGGCAGTCACCGGTGAAGCATGGAAAGGAGAAGAAAATGCTAAGAGCAACCCCACCGCTCAACTAAAGCAGTGGCAGTGACCGGCAGCTGCTGAAAGTAGCAGTACTTATTGCTGTCGCTGTCTGTAGCTGTACTCCTACTCGTCAGTTACCATACTTCCGGTGCCTAAAATACAGCAAACTCGTACATTTTGGCTATCAAGGAATTCCTGTCAAACGCCATGGAGAAAGAGGAGAAAATCCGTGTGGTGGTGCGTGCTCGGCCATACGTTCGTGTTCACGAGGGTAATGCCAATACTCCTAGGAGCAACAGAAGAGAGACGTCCGTGGATGACCAAGAGTGTGTGGCTGCCAATCCTGAAAACTCCGGCGAGCTCTTCATCTACACAGATGCAGATCGCACAAGGGCAGCCACGTTTCGCTGCGAGACGTTCCTTTCATCGACATGTTCCCAACAGGATGTTTTCGAGCAAATACGTGCAAATAATATGGTCGAAGCTGCTTTGGACGGGTTCCCAGTTACCATGTTTGCTTATGGACAAACGGGAGCTGGAAAGTCGTTCACGATTTTCGGCAAGGAGAACGGACTCACAGAACGGAAAGTGGCTTTGAACGAGCAAGACGGACTTCTTCCGCGTATAGCTCAAGAACTTATGAACGCAATCTCTGCTCGAAAGGGCAAGGTTGAGTATACGCTTCGTGTGACGTGTGTAGAAATCTACAATGAACAAGTGCGCGATGTATTCGACCCACGCAAAGAAACTTTGGCTGTGCGCTCTTCCAAGACTCACGGTTTCTTCTTGGAAAACGCCACTGTAGTAGAGTGTGTGACAGCGCGAGAGATTGTAAGAGTGGTGAAAGCTGCAGCTACCCATCGCGCCAAGTCTAGTCACTTGTTGAACGAAAACTCAAACAGAAGTCACTGCCTCGTTACAATCTATATCGATGCAGCGCCAGTAAAGCCTGGTTCGCCAGACTCGAAGCTTGGTGAGAAACGCTACGGTAAAATTACGATCGTGGATCTGGCCGGAAGTGAACGTGCTTCGGATTCAGGTGCTGTGGGCGCGCAGCTTCGTGAGACTTGCCACATCAACCGAAGTCTTCACTGCCTCAGCCAGGTGATTCAGGCGATGAATGCTCCGAAGTGCAGTAAGACCGGGAAGGCCAAGTTCGTTCCCTACCGCGACTCGAAACTCACAATGCTGCTATTGGATAGTTTAGGGGGCAACTGCAAGACCCTAATGATCGCTTGTGTCAATTCGTCACCTCAATTTGCAGTTGAATCAGTCCGGACACTGGAATTCGCCATGGGGGTTGCCAAAATCAAGAATCGGCCGACAGCTCTGCTCACTCCTCATGTGCGTGGCAGTATGGTATTGTTGTGATGCGTGAATTTCTAACGTGAACTCTATGTGGTGTTCCTTGAACAGGAGAAAATAATCAAAGACTTGAAAGAGCAAATCCGATTGCTGAAACTTGAAAACATGATGCTGAGAGCTCGAACGCCTGGGTGTAAGTATGCCACATCGCATTCATGTTATTTTCCCCTGACAAACTTCATATGCTTTAGATTTTATGGATCACCCGAACCACGACCTGGACCCGTCTGTCCTACTTAGTGCTCCGACGAATGAGTATGACGGCCAGCAGATAAAACAGCTTCGAGCTAGCGACGGGTATATGAACCCTCTGAAAACGTTACATCAACACAACACGGGCGGACACCAGAAGTTAATCCAACAAGAGCTCCGGACTCTGTAAGTTTCAAGTCCTCTTTAGTGCAGGCAACGCCTTGAATCTAACCTAGCGCTATTTATCAGAAAGCAAAAACCTCAACTCCGCCACCGACCACAAGTACCTAAGAAGAGGAAGTAAGTGCTGAGTAGCTGCTTGCATATTTTGTTTTGTTGCGTTGAACCACTTACGACCGTCTCTGCACTAGCTTGAAGCGCCTGCCCGCGTCATCCAACAACAAACAACACACTTTGCCTCCTGTCGGAAAGCAGACACCGCCGCAGCGATTGTTACAGTACATCGTACCTCATCCCACCAACCAAGACACAAACCACCACACTCTCCCACGAACTAACTCGCTACCACCAGCTTATAACGACCTCTTCGGCATTGAGACCGTCCCATGTACGCAGAATCAAACTTCCAATAGTTCGAGTCCACAACCGCCAGGTCAAGCACCACCTCCAATCAACCGTCATGAAGCGGATCTACCAGCGATAAAACTCTCGCCAGAAGATCAGCTCCAGCAGTTGCTCCTACAAATGTTGCCCCAATCTGAACCACAAGAATTCGCACCAGTGAATCGCACTGAGCGCACTAAGACGCAGCGGATACCGTCCAAGCCTGCAAAACCTCCAACTTACGCCGCCTCAGCGCACAACAACCACCTCCCCACTAATAGTAGAAGCAACAGCAACAATAGCTCGGCCGAATGGGACGACCAGCGTGCCCAAGACTTGTTCCTGCAGCTCTGTCGTCTCTAAAAGCAAGTCAAATACACTACAACTTCAACTGCGCATACTGATTGGCTGAAAAGCCTCATCCAATCAATCTCGGTCTCATCTTCAGAGGCCGCCTCTGACGAGCCATTTTTCGTCCAGCAACGTCAACAATGAGCACTGGAAACGAGAGCCTTTTCGACGGCGTGAGCGCCGAGCAACTGTTCCACAATAAGGACAGCAACGGCCTCACCTTCGACGACGTTATCTCTCTAGTACGTCCTGCAATTTTGAGTCTTTTACCTCTGCTAGTTGTCCACTTATGCTAACATGCTGCATGCTCATGTCACTGTCAATTGTAGCCTGGCCACAGTACGTTGCAATTTACGTTTGAAACTATTGCCATTGACCATTTAGATGTTAACATTTTGTTGTGTTTGTTCCGATAGTTGACTTTGGTGTTCAGGATGTGGACGTGGCCACGAAGCTCACCAAGAAGATCAAGCTGTCGGCCCCCATTGCGAGCTCTCCCATGGACACTGTGACGGAATCCAGGATGGCTATCGCTATCGCCCTTCAAGGTGGTCTGGGCTTCCTGCACTGTAACAACACAATCGAACAGCAGGCTGAGATGGTCCGCGCGGTCAAGCACTACGAGAACGGCTTCATCCCCGAGCCGAAGGTGCTGGGCCCGACGAACACCGTCGCAGATCTGGACGAGCTGAAGGTCTCCGGTGTTCCTATTACGGAGGATGGACGAACTGCGGGCAAGCTCGTGGGTCTGGTTACTAGCCGCGACGTAGACTTTGTTGAGGACCGCTCGGTGGCGTTGTCAACTATTATGGTGCCACTTGAGCAGCTCGTTGTCGGTACTTACCCGATCTCGCTCGAGAAGGCCAGCCAGACTTTGAAGGAAGCTAAGAAGGGCACGCTACCCATCGTGGATGCGGAGGGAAACCTCGTGTCGCTCATGACCCGTCGGGACCTGCTCAAGCACCGCGACTACCCGAACGCTGTGCGTGACGCCGAGACCCACAAGCTGCTTGTGGGTGCTGCAGTGTCGGTGAATGAGCAAGCCAAGCCGCGCATCGACGCGATTGTGGCTGCCGGTGCCGATGTGATTGCGCTCGATGCTCGCCAGGGCGACAGCATTGCCCAGATTGAGCTTGTCAAGGTAAGACGGGATTGCTCGCAATTCTATTCACTGAACTGTTTAGCTAATTATTCCCTGTTTTCACTATGGCGTTTCTTTCTACCAGTACATCAAACAAACGCACCCGTCTGTTGAAGTCGTTGGAGGCAACGTGGTTACGATGAAGCAGTTGAAGAACCTGTTGGACGCTGGTGTGGATGGCGTTCGCGTTGGAATGGGTGTTGGCTCTGTTTCCACCTCGCAGGTTGTGAAGGCCGTGGGTCGTGCCCAGCTCTCGGCCATCTACAACACCGCTCTCCTAGCTAAGGACTACGGTGTCCCAGTCATCGCTGATGGTGGCATCGGTAGCCCTGGTGCTTCTATCAAGGCTCTGTCACTGGGTGCTTCTGTTGTTATGATGGGATCAAGCCTTGCCGGTACGGCTGAGGCTCCTGGTGACTACTTCTTCCAGGATGGCAAGCGTCTGAAGCACTACTACGGCAGCGGCAGTCACGAGTACTACCGTCACGGTGACGCTGCTCGTGCTGCAGCAGCTGCTAGCCACGTTGCTGTCGGTGTTTCTGGCGCAGTGGTTGACCAAGGCAGCGTGCACAAGTACCTGCCGTACATCCAGCAAAGCATTCGCCACGGTTTCCAGGACCTGGGCGTCAAGTCGATCCCGCAGCTGCACACTTCGCTGTACAAGGGCGAACTACGCTTCGAACGCCGTACTATCAGCGCTCAAAAGGAGGGCGGCGTGCATGACTTGTTCACCTACTCGAAGCAGCTGTACGCCTAAGCGACGACTTATGCAGTGCTGCTATATGCATTGCATCCATTAAGATAAAATGAAAGTGCATACATTGTACTGATGCACGCACGAAACAACGCATCATGCCAAGTTGAAGCATTATTACGTAGCTCCTCAAGTCTGCCCCTTTTTCCACCAATAAGATTGCGTCATACTGTAGTCAGTCAAGCACACACTGGACTACTCGCCATGTCGCCGACGACGCCCGCCGAGCAGGAGTCGACGCGCTTCTGGTGCCACGAGTGCGGCGCCGCCGTCACCACGCGCATGGACGAGTCCAACGAGGAGGTCTGCTGCGTGCAATGCGGCGGCAACTTCGTGGAGGAGATCGAGGAGGTTCGTGAGCTTTCGGTTCTCTCATAAAAAAGAATTCTCCTCTTCCCATATATATATTTTTCACTGATTTTCTTTGAATTTTAGGATGATCCACCGCAAGACTTTCACATGGAACAAGTGGAGAACACACAGACTCAGACGCATCCATCGACAACATCGGAGGAAGACACAACGAGGGCTGAAATTCGCAATGAGTTTGGAGGAACACGCCCATTGCCACGGTGCGATTTGCAGTTGTTTTATTTTGAAAGAAAGTTGTTTTTTATTTATATGATTTCTATGGCAAATACTGTAGACCAAGGGATCGAGCGGCAAGATTTGTAGCAGCAACTGAAGGAGCTGATGGACCTCCACCACTTCCAGAGTGCGTTCTTTTTAAAAAAAATTTGCCAGTAGGGTGGATAAAATGCTGACATTTTGACAATTTTGTGAATTAGCTTCTTCCAACTTTTGTCGGGCGCTACAGGACGTAGTACACGCTTCATGAGCCGCACTGGGAACCCCGTTGAGTTTTACGTCAGTGAATCGGGAGAAGGTGGAGATCCTATGGGTCTTTTGGACGCACTCGGAGGCATGTTTCCAATGCTGGCGGGCAACCCTGGGGACTATGCATTTGGCAACATGACAAATGTCATCAACCAGCTCATGCAGAATGACCCCAACCGGGTGAGATGATGCTTGATTTAGTGAAAATGGTATTTGGTTAGTTTGAAAGCTAACTTGATGTCGTGTGCGGCTCAATTTACCAGCATGGAGCTCCTCCAGCAGCGAAGGAGGTGGTGGAGAAGCTGCCAAAAGTGAAAATCACGCAAACTGACGTTGATGGTAGTGCTGAATGCCCTGTTTGCAAAGATTTCTTTGCTGTGGACGATGAAGTTCACCGCCTTCCGTGCGAGCACTCGTTCCACCCGGACTGTATCTTGCCCTGGCTGAAGCAGCACAACTCGTGCCCACTATGTCGATTCGAGCTACCCACAGATGACCCAGATTACGAGAGACGACGCGCAACATCTTCGTCCACATAAGGTTATCACTCAAGTCTCAGATCCACTCAAGCAGGGTACGACAGATCTTTCCAGGGTAAGGAGTACGTGCAGTCCATTTAGTCCTTTTTCGCTGATAGAGTAGTAGGCCAAATGAATGAAAGCGCTTCGGTGTCGATAAGCCAATGTTTGAATCAATTTACGGATACCAGAAGCTGAGGGGTCGGCAGTTCGGAGGATCAATTTGCAGAGCAATGGTAGTGGTGAGACCAGGTTCAAGTGTATTGAAACCTGGCGTTCGCGAGAGGCAGCGTGAGCTAGAGACGGTGATCACTAAATACGAGGTCAGTTGTGTGATGCCAATTCTCCTCCTTCCTTGTGCTAACAAAAAAAACTTGGGTTTATCTCAGCTTTTGCTGACAATTGGCCAAGCTCGCAATCCAGACTTCGATTCTTTAGATTTGTCCCAACTTGTGTATCGTCTTGCAGGTAATGGGACGTTATACAGGATGGATGACTGCTTTAATATTTTAACTTTATGTCTGGAAAGAATGTCGCCTCTGCTTGGTTCGACTGCAGCGAACAGCATGGCAAATCGATCAAAGCAGGCAGCAGCCTGTTCAGACCCGAGTCAGTTGTGAAGATGAAGAAGTTCCCACTTCTGCTGATGAGGCAGAAACGATGCGAGCAACTTTGGAAGATATGCTTGAGAATACGCGGAAGTTGTACCAGGTATTCATTGAACAGAATCCTCCTCATTCGCAATACTAAACGTAATCTGGCGGTGCATGCAGCTGCCGGAGGTTTCTAAGAGCACTTTAGCAGTGCAAGGAGAAGTGCAAGTGCTTCTTGAGAAAGGAGAACTTCTTTGTTTTTGCCGAGTATGATAAGTACCAGCTGCTTGGTTAAGCTATGTAGAACATCTAATTCGTTTATGGATGGATGTGTAGGATCACTCAAACGCGATGGCAGCGTATACAGAGGCGATTCGATTGTGCTACAACATTGAGGACGAAGCCACTGAGGCGATTTTGGTACGTACAATGCTCCTACAAACTGTCGAGACAGTATACTAAATCGTTGTGGTACATTTGTTAAGACTTCAAAACTTCGAAAGCTTCAGCGTCTTACAGATACAACGAAACGAGTGGAGTCTCGCCTGCTTGAACGCGTATCCGATGGTGATAACGATGTAGAGAGTGAAAGACACAGATTGAAAACAGCTTTCGCAAAAGTTACCGGCACGGATGGATTTTTGGAGAGGAACCAGCTACAGTCGCTAGCACTGGAGCTCCACATGCCTGATACTTTAAACAGTGGGGAAATTGACGAAATCTGGAGGCAAATCCTATCAAGCAACAAAAGCATGAAGAATGGCATTGGAACACCAGCTCCTACTGCCTGTATGATTTCCTATGAGATGTTCTGGAATTGGTGGGTATCTGATTCATGAAGAACAACGACGTGCTGTAAGCAAATGGAAAGACTGAACGAGCACTACATACACAGCAATATCTAACTGCTTTTGCTTGGATGTATGATTGAGTTTATTTGCGCAGTGCATAGTCTTTTTTCATGAATGGGATACAGGCGATATCTACCTAACTAGCCAAGCTTCGCAAGTGCTCGCTGCGCAAAGAAGGCAACGTCGGTGTCACCATCCTGTAGCAGAGCAGTCAGGCACGGAGTGACAGTGGCTGTGCACGCTTCCGCATCTACTTTAGGGCCGAGAACCTCCAGTGTCTTTGCCACATTGAAGCGAATGTTCGGGACAGGATCCTGTGGTAAAACGCTCGTTAACACATCGTTGCTGTCACTACCATCCAATAAACCGCCATCGTACCTGCGCCATCTCAACAACCAGAGGGATGAGAAGTGTTTGGATCGTTTCGGGGGTCATTGCTTCACACAGCACCTTCACCGCATGCAATGACGTCAGACGATGCAAGTAGTTGGCATTCGAGTGCATCGCCACAATCCGCGGCACCACACTCGTCCGTGCCCAGTCCGCGCCGAAGTGCCCCGTCAGATTTTTCAGGTTGATCGTGGCCGCTTCACGGATGGAAAACACATTGTCCACGAGCCAAGCCATGCAGAGTTCCGCCAGCTGCTCCTCGAAGTAGTCGCGACCCAACTGAGCGGCTAACAACGGAATATACTCTATGATCGCCAGACGAATACGCCACTGACGATCTTCTGCAAGGTGCACAATAGCAGGCAAGAGCGACTGCGACAGAAGCTCAATCCCGATCACCTGCACAGCATAACCATTAGTCATTTTAGCGACTAGCACATCACTTAGCCGAGCACTTGTAGCCCTTACCTTGTTGCCCTCTTCCAGGTTAGAAATAACGTTTAAACGTACTTCCGAGTTCTGGTCATTTAGCAGCTGCAATAAAACCACTAATGTCAGTAAAACAACAATCGTATAGAAAAATGGAGTTGGAACACGTACAAGCAGGAACAGCGGCAGAAGGTGCTCGATTGTCAGGTCTCGGCCCAAGAAGGGGGCGATCTTCATCACCACAGCAGCCAGAGCGGAACGCACATGGTCCGACATATCACGCGCAAGGCGCTGGAAGCATGGCACGATCTTCTCAATAATTCGTTGAGGCTGCAGAAGCTTCACAACGCCGAGGATCTTTGACGTTGCCGCAGTGCGCACCTCAGCTTCGTTATCCTCTAGTAACGAGACAACCGAGTCACAGAACGTCGAATTGATGGTCTCCGCGTTCAACGCCTCGCAGATCTCCGGGAACCTGTTCGCAACAGACCACCGCACGCGCCACGACCCATCGCGCGCCGTCTCGAAAATGGTTGGCAGCACCTGAGTCGATAGCACGTCCGCCGGAACCAAACGCGCCAGAGCGACAGCATTGTCAATCGTGTGTATCCGAACCGAGTCCTGGCGGTCCGTAGCCAACGCTGAGAACAGAGGCAACATCTCTCCACTGGCACTAGGTCCGTCCATAACGGAGGCAAAGCCTCCCAGCGCGGCAGATGCAGCTTTCCGCACCATCGGCGTGTCATCTCGGCACAATTGACCAAACATGCCGCGCATCTCGGCCTGAATATCAGCAGCAAGGCTCTTGTAGCCAACCTGGAACAGACTACACGACGCAATGCGCGAAGTGAACCAGTCGCGGGTGACGAGACGCCGTAGGACCGGCACAAAGTGCTCCGAGACGTGGACAGGGTCCATGACCTCCACCACCTTGCAGATGGAGCGCACCGCCATGTCACGCACAGAGGCTTCGTCCACCGTTGATAAGGATTCCAGAGGCTTGAGCAGCAAATAGGCGTGAGCAGGGCCCCCCACCACGTCCACAAAGCTGCCCAGCTCCTCGGCCATCACCAGCAGCACCTCATCCTCGTCATCCAGTGAGTCTAATAGGATACAGAAGGTCAGCTTTGCATGCTAGTTGTTCCGTCTTTAGGAGAATACAAAACCCTCAAAAGGACTGCTTCGTGTACCGTTCATGAATGGTAGAAGTTCATTCTGCGTGCGCTCAGGACCCAACGCCTCCGCTAATAGTAATAAAAGTGTGCAATTAAACGGTGCTGTACGTTAGCACTTCTGCTGACTCTCCAAGGTAGTGTAGAAAAGTACCGATGATGCGGATCTGGCGGATCGAGTTGAGACGAAGCTGCACGTCTTCGTGTTTGAGCTCGTCCACGAGGATCGCGATCGGGTACAGGCTGTTATCTTCTACTTGATGAATATTACACATGAGAGGTGAACCAAAACGCAATAATCCCCCAATATAGAATATTATTCTTACCAGCTACTGCCGCCGCCATTAGAACGCCGTTAAAAATCCGATCTGTTACATTATAGAAGATTAAAGTTCGAGCTGTTACGGGGGTGTCGTACGGACTGCAGGAAGAAGAGCTACGCACCTGATCTCAAGGGATTGAATAGCAGGGAGGACGAGAACGAAGGGACCAGGGGGGACGCCGAAGCTCTCTCTGTCTCTCCGACTTTTTGGGTGTGTGTTGTCTGCGGGAGGCCTCAAAGGATCGCTACTGAAATATTGACCAATCAGAGACCAGTCACGCTCTGATGGAAAAAGCTCGACTGTGGCCTGCGAAAAAGCTCTGTGACCTGCGAGGACAGGCCCTGGAGTGCTGAAAGGAAGCCTTAGTGCAAGCTAAGACTTGTATCAAGCCCATGGGACCATGATGGGCGGTTGTATAAGGTGCTTGTTGCTTTTTTTTTCAAAATGAAGTTTTCGTGGAAACAATAAATTGACAAATATGTTGCCTTTTGTATGCTGCGTATGCACATGACGAAAGATACTTTTTTTACTGTGAAGAAGTTAAATAACAATGGTTACTAGTTCCGTTTCCTTGGTAACGATTGATCAGCTTGAGGTTGACCGGATCGCGCGTGTACTTGCCACATTGTGGCTGTATTCTTGAGCTAGAACTCGAGTTGGTCATGGTCCTTGAAACTGCCTTTGAGGTCGGAAGGCACGTGCTTGGACGGCAGGCGCGACTGCTCCAGCTGCAGGTTCTCAATGTGGCCGGACGTGATACCCTGGGAGACCATGCGGATGCTGCAGTAGATGACACTGGCCCACTCCATGCGCTCCTCATCCGTTTGCGTCTGCAATACCAATTTGTCCGAGGGAGAACGCGCTACCACGATGCACATGTCTCGGCCAGGGATCTGCACCAAGTTTAAATAGCAGCCATAGAGTGAAAACGACTTGCGGTGCTTAAGCTCAGCCGGGGCTTTCTTGCCTCCGTTGAAGGACGACACCTGCTTGTAGTAGTGGATCTCTCCGTTCGTCACGATGACCACGCGCTTCTTCCAGTTCTCAAAGCCAGAGCGGGACTTTTTAATCAGAACACCACGCTTGTACGGCGGCAGAAGGAACTCCAACTGCAGTGGGAACGAGGACGCACGCAAGGTCTTGCGAGCCTCAGTATACGTCTCTCGAAGAATGCTGCGGCCCTCCACGGCTATAAGCTGGCTGCCAACGGCGACACCTCGGTTTCTAGGACTGGACGCAACAATCAGGGCCTCCGTACGTTTCTGCATCTCGATGTCAATATCTTCCGGACGCTTGAACAGCACGCCAACCTTGCCCAGCGGGATCTCCTCGGCGCGCTTTACCACAAGGGACAACCCCGCCACAGTGTCTTTCTTACCAGCCATCCTGCCTAAAGCAGTCTGAGCTTCTTGCAACGCTTCAATCCACAGATGCATCGAATTCTCGTTGTGTGCATTCAAGTGCATCTCGAACTTGCCATCCTTGGTCGTTAGCACGAAGTAGTATTTCCGTCCATCAGGACATTGCGCCATACCAGGACTGACAATTGTGTCTTTCAGCGGGATCGATCCCTTCAGCTCGCTCTGGTTCTCTGTGTAGTACCTCAGCTCACCCTTCTCAATCCGGAAAAAGCGATTCTTCCAGTTCTTGTTGACATGGCCGCGCTTCAGCAGACAGCCTTCCATGTGGATGTAAGATGTGGGGTCGTCGTATCGCTTCCACTCGTGATTGCACTCCGTCTCGCGCACGTAAAACTTGACAGTCTTGCGGAGTGGGTCCCACGGCTCAGTAGGCACTGCACCAGCTGCATGTAGTCGAGCGATCCACTTGGTCATCATGCGCTGCGACGGAGCGGAGATCATGAGGTTGCGCTGCGGTGTGGAGATGAGAAACACAAAGTTTTTATCCATGGAGTTGGTCTGCACCGAAACGTCCGCTTTCGAGCCATATCCAATATCAATGGACCCCTTTAGCTTCTTAAGAGTCTCGTCAGCGTAGTACGACAACACGCCGTCATTGCGCAGCACGAAGAAGCGCCAGTTCCACGTCTTGAACTGCTGGCCACATTTCTCGAGCCAACCTTGCATCACAACGCCCATCTCGTCATCTTGCGGCCGCAAGGCCACGTCTGGGTTGTGCGCTGTGTTTCGAGGAGCTTGGTTCTCCGCGTCGTCATCTTCCTCAGCTACCTGGGCCATGGCACTCTGTCCCATCTCCGAATTCGTGGATTGGCCCAGCACGTTCATCCACGAGAAACGGAAGGCGTTGTTGGTCACACTGTTGCGCTGCGGTGTCGTCGCCATTGACCCAGCAGGAGAAGCAGCTGCTGCTGTTGTCCTGGATCGAGACGGTCTAGTGGCCAATACCGGGGATGGCGCGTTCGCTACAACTTCATCGTCGTCTGCTCCAATGGACACGTCCGAGTCCTCCGAGTCCGAGTCCATAAGTGGAGGAGGAGACTGCATGGCTGTGACCATCGTGGAAATGGTATCGTCGTCGTTCATATACCGGTCCGTCGAAGTGGGGGACAAACGGCGCCCTGGTTGTTGATAGGCGCCAGGCGTATAGCTCGGTCGACTCTGAAATGGCGCGCTTTGACGTGCCGGAGTGTACGTGGGAGTGCGACTCTGTCCTTGCCGCGCCTCCCACGCTGTGTGGCGGCGGTGGTTCTCTGGTCGCTGCGGTCGACGCTGCTGCTGTGAGTGGCTGAAGCTCAGCGGCTCCTCCGTCTCCAGTTCGTCAGCTTTGCCCACAGGCTGCGACGCCGAGAAATCAAGTCCCAGCCACTTTTTCAAACCCATTACGGAGGCAGCCAGTACGTTGGAAGGAAGAGAAGAAGCCCTGACCAAAAGCTTGATGTGCCAATTCAATGCAGGCGAACTAGCAGCCTGGCTAGACGATTGGGTTGTGACGACTTGGCGGAAGCAGGCAGTGTAGGGGAGCGTCGATGTATACGTCGTTGCATGCGTCAGTCGAATTGTTTCGAAAAGGTACGACTTTAGGTATTAGCGCTATATCGAATTATGCAGGTTAGGATTTTCTTAAGACCTAAATACAAAATAACGTGCCAAGTGATCAGCATTATGTGTTCGTCAGCAATGCGTTGTAAAACATTATTAATTGTCACAAGTATAGATTGAAATTTTGGGCAAAAAATTGATGACCCGGGGTGACCAGCGTCAAACTGGAATCCATTCGGCATGGAGCACACACGAGTGAGCGTTTGCTTCGCGGCGCTGAGTCAAGCGTAAAACATGACCTTAGATCGGTCGGTAGCGGTCAGACATAGTAGTTCGAGATTCGGAAAGCACACTTTGTGTCGCACTCAAGAAGCTCCTTGCGTCAGGCACGACGGCGATACATTTAGGAGCAAAACTGCGCAAGTGTAGGCGACCGTGAGAGGTGCCATAATCTCTTCAATCATTCGACATCTTCAGTGGTCGAAGGTTTGCAGTTTGCAGGCAAATCTGAAATGCGAGTGCAACTTGATTTTGCTGGCAACAACAACGATAACGTGTGTTGTAAAAAAAAAAAAATGCCATTCAAATCGAGGGGCGTGTTCGCGTATCTTCAATTGTTAGTTCCGTCGCCCACCCGACAAACTACATGTACTTGCGTGTGTGCAAGTGAATCAACGCTTCGTAAGAGAAAGAAAAGGAAGAAAATTACTGGAAGAGCTCAGCCGGGAACAGTTTGGGTTCAAGCTGCTCGTCCACGAGGAATTTGAGTGGGAAGTACACGATGTGGCCCTGCACGTTGCTCAGCTCATGCTTCTTCTGAGCGATGTGGGAGCTCTCCTTCATGTTCACGTTCATTGCGCCACTGAACACCGACTTGCGCCCTCTCGTGCTGGTCCCTCTCGAACTGTTGGTTGGGGACAGGACTCGGTCGCTCATTGAGGACATTCGGGCTCCCTCCCCATTGTTGCTGGTGGCATCCGTGATACCGCTTCCCAGTGCTGCAGCAACTGCCTCGTCCGCACCACGGCCGGACGTGTCGAGGCCCTGCGCGGACTGAATGTGCGAATCGATCTGGGCAAAGCTCGTGACGCTGTCGGACGGCAGACACCCGAACACTGAGTCGTAGATCTGGTGGTTATTCATGGCCTGCTCCTGCATGGAGAACCACGCGTCCTTGCTTACTGGGTCCTGGTACTTTTGATACATGGGCGTTCCTGGTTTCACACCAAAGTGCTCCTCGAACAGCTTCATACGGAACGAGTGAGCGAATTTCCCCACGTTGTACGCGCCATCAGCGAGGGCAATTTCCTCTTCCATCTCGTGGTCTTCCACCAACACAGCGATCTCAGAGTCGCGGTCGCCACACATGCTGCGTTCGTTAATATTGGCTGAGCCAATGATACAAGCGCGGTCGTCCACGATCATCACCTTGCTGTGGATGTACACCTCCTCGGTCTGAGCCTGGGCACCTTCACGAGCGCTGTGGTTGCGTAGACCGTAGAATGCAATGTACTTGAATGGATCGTCGTCTTCCAGCTCCTGGTACAGACGCTGGTAAATTGAGTGCTCTCCGCGGCAAATGGAGCGGTATTGCCAGTGCATCACGCCTCGCAGACTGCTGGCATCCTTGTCATCCGGCTTTCCGGGAAAGGCCGGAAGAAGTGGCATCAATACGATGACGCGGAACTTCTCGTTGTTGTCTGAGGCGCGTCGGATTCGCTCCACTAGCGCATTGGCGATACGGTTTGAGCAACCATGATCTCCTTCCAGTCCGGACACGAAGAATTGATTTTCAATGTAGACAAAATGTTGTGCTGACCCAATGAGACGAATATACGCGTTCTGGATACTGCGTTCGGTGGCCACACCTCCAGACCACAGCGACAGACTGCGTAGAATTTGCGAGTTCACACGGTATCCACGAGCAGCCACTTCCTGTTTGTGTTTCTCAAAGAGCTCCTCATTGCCTTCATCTCCATCCGGTAGGTCTAGCATCACCTCTCCGCTCTCGCCTTCTTGTAGAATAGGGACGGCTCCTGACTCGTTTTGACTGCTCAACATGCGAGCCATGCGTCGATCACTATTGAAACCACGGTTATCGGTATTTGCACGAGCTCTCGACAGCCCGCGCATAGCACGCACGGCATGCACAGCTTTCTGAAGTCGCTTAGTCAGCTTCTGAGGGCCATGCTTGTCAATGTTAGTTACCGGGTAATCCTTCATTGGCACAAGATGGTGCAGCTTCCGCGATTTCTTACGCGTCGACACCGAATAGTTCCAACGCTGCACGAAATGGCGCGCTACATCACGAGCAGGTTGTCCCTCGAGACGGCAGTGGCAATCGTGCCACGGCATACGGGGCACCTCATTACGGTCAATCATATCCTCCTCAGGACGGTCCACTTCAATGAAGTCCTTCACGCGAGGGTTGGAGAAATCCTTCCCCACAAAGTCCGTCGGTTTACCAGGTTCATCAAACAACTCGTGGCTGTGGGTGTCCCAGCGGCCAAAACAGAGATCAAGTCCGCCCACGAAACTAACTCGCTGGTCGATACTCACAATCTTTTCGTGGTGAGACCACAAGCCAAGCTGCTTCATCAGGAAATCCGGGTCTCGAAGCACATGGACATTCTTGTGCAGCTTACTCAGAACCTGCTTGGAGAACATGCTGTTCAGCGTCAATGCCATGGATATCTCCTTGTACATCAACACGTAGACTTGCACTCCCTCTTCGGCCTTCTTCTGCAGCGCAACATCAAGTCTGGACTCAGGATAGTGTTCAGCTGGCCGTAACAAGTGAATGGTTGGGCAAACCCACCAACCAGCAATGAAAATCTCCTTCTTCGCCGATTGAATAGCGTGATAAATAGCCTCATAGGCGCCGCTGCCGTCCACATACCATTGCGCGAACGAGGTCATGTGCACGGGGTTGCGTGGAATAGCGAAAGATCCATCCCGGTGAGCCTGTGACCAGTTCGAAGCTTCCGCTACCCGGCGAATGTCGTTCGCCCACTTCGTTAGCGCTTGCTTGGATTTGGCCTCCATCTGGAGAACGTATGTAGCGTTCGAGACCAACATCGTCGTACTTGAACCCGTAGTAGCGAGACCGCGCTCAATGTTGAATTTGCTGTCGAAAAGGAAAGCTTTGCGAGCGATTGTGTCCTCGATGGAGTCGAAGATAGCAATGCTGGAAGTCTTCAGCGAAACCCACCGTAAGCGTTTTGCGCGGAAGTTCACTCGCTTCACGACACACATGCAGTTGAAGCATTCGTTGTCGCAAGAGGCCGAAGCACGGTTGATCCGGACGTTCTCACGGTTGCCCTTGAGCCAGAAGCGGATCTTCAGCCACCCTTCACGGACAGAGGTCCGGCCCATTTCATCGTCAAAGGTCGAGTTGCTGACCTGGAACATCGCTGCCACATAGGGCGATCGCAGCAGCCGGGGTACCTTCACCACCGTTTCCAGCAACTGCTGAACAAGTGCAATCATGTCGTGGCCTACTGACTTGTCAGCAGAAGTCAAGAAAAGTTTGCGTAGCTGCGGCCACCGAGACTCAGGAGCAGGTGTGTGCTCCGGGACACCTGACTCCCCAATACCGTGTTCTGCGCGTTCCTCCGCAGCTGCATTGGACGGTGCATGTCGAAGATGCGGTCGGCTCTTGATGTAGAACCACAGGCTTGAAATGGACGACTTGGGGATCTCCACCTTCCACTTGAAGCTCTTGTACTTCAACTGCGAAATTGACCACCATTGCCCACGTTAGCCTTCTACTACCGTCAAAATTGAACTTTGAAACAATTTACAACCAACCTCGACGTCATATTCGACGTAGCGCGTGGGCCAGGACTCCTCAAAGCGTCCGCCGAGTACGCGCACCTCCGGCGGTTCATCGAACACATAGATATCCTCGTCCGGATTGTGGTGGAGGAAGCCGAAATAGTCCGCGGACTCGGCGTGCTCCAGTCGCGGTCGACCGCCGGTTGTGGAGCCCGGGCCTCCGATGCCCGTGGTCGTGTCAAAGACGGAAGACGCCGTGTGCGTAGGCGGCTCTTGCTGCTGCTGTGCGTCGGACGGCTCTTGCTGCTGCTGTGCGGCGGACACTACGTCCGCGACGCTAGGCGCGGTCTGCTCCGTGGGCGCCATAATAGTCGAACACCCAAGAGGTCAAAACGAAAGTGACTCTGATTTTGTAACGCGGTTGTGGTGCTGGCTTCCGGAAACTGCTACGCGACAGGCGCGTCTCCGATTGGCTGTTTGAGAAAGACTTGGATTATGGATGCAAAATGACCGCGACCATGCGATAAAGCAGCCTGGAATTCACGTTAGAGACTTTGCCGGCAGGTGTAGGCTGCTGCAAAATGGATGGCTGCGTTTACTGCAAGGTTTATAATACCTCGAGAGGATCCAAATGCTGTTCGGCAGAATGGAGGGTCTCCTGTCAACACACTGTGTTGGGCATTTCAGATTTTAATAAAGGTTTTGACTACTGTTCTACTGTACACTTGAAGTACATGTACACTATAGTACAGTACCAGTACGTGAAAAAGAAACCCAAACACTTTTACGGGGGATGAATGACGGGAATGTTGCGAACACGAGTGTGGTAGACTTCAACCAACGGGTGCACGGGCGTGGGTACAAAATGTTCGTGTAACAGAAGGAGGGCGAGAAGGGGGGGGGGCACTATTCAAGTCGAAACATTATTGTCAGCAATAAACGAGATTGGCAACCGGCCTTCTCAAAATGCTACAGCAACGACTGGCTGCATGCACAGCAGTAAATTAAAATGTAATAACCACTGTGGTTACCACGCGGAATGACTACGTACGTGGGTACAAATATTGATGTCTTGTCATGACATTAACATTAAATGTCAAATTTTGTCAATCAATCCATAATGGGCTGCATTGTAAAAGCTCCAATAATTTTCATTATCTAATTTAAAATTATGGGAACTTTTTGCAGAAACCAAACTCAAATATTCCATCCAATCATTGCCATTCGCTAATAATCGGATCCCCCTAGGCCACCACACACACGAAACGTCATGGACGAGCGCCCGATGCTGCGCGGCATCTTTGCCTTTGAGGATGAGGAGACGCCTGAATGGCGACGTGTGGTCATGTCCGAGACGTCTGGTGGTGTGCCCAAGTTCGCCACCAAGGCAGAGTGCGAGGACTTCATCCGCAAGCACTGCTGGCGCGGCTCCAATCCCGACTTCCCCAAGCTGCAGCACGTCTTCTCCATGCTCGTGGACTGGCAGCAGATCACAGAGATCCTGGTCCCCAAGATTTACGAGTACGACACCAAGTTCCCTGTCGAGACCACGCCCGAGGTCAGCGCCGACAATCGCTTTGCGCAGGGAGAGGGGCTTCCAATCGCTGATGACGTGGACCACCGCGTCAATATGCCGTTCCATCAGAAGACCAACCGCGAATCTACGTTCAACACGCTGCGCTACCTGTTCTTCCACATGCGCTGCGGTATCTTCGTGATGATTCGGCGCCGACGTGTTGTGATCTTTGCGCCGTTCGCCAATAAAGACTACGAGAACAACTGGGGACAGAATGTGACCTTTGATAGCTCGGATGGCAGTATGTTCGCCTACTACCGCGAGAAACAGCGCTACTACCGCCGTGAAAATATTATTCCAGACGTGAACAAGTGGTGGGCCAATGGCAATATCATTTGCAATGAGCATTGCAGATACCGCAACAAGGAGGATGAGACGCAGTACTGGGGAGACCAGTTCCTCACACAACTGAGAGACATGCTCGAGGACGCGTGCAAGCACCGCAACATTGCCGACTGCGAATTCTTTATCAACAAGCGCGACTACCCGCACTTGAAGGTATGTAGGCTCAGGTAGATGGCATTGATGATGTATAGACGCCTTACTAACATTGTGTTCGATGAAAAATGTCAGGAAAACTTAACTGAGCCATACGGATTCTTGTTTGACAAGGACGACCGCAACCCAGATGACGATATCCCACTTACTGATCATCTTTTCCCAACGTACGCGCCTATCATGAGCTTCTACGTATCGAAGCGCTTCGCGGATATCCCGTTCCCGTGCTCGGAGGACTGGGAGGCGGCTACAGGTCTTGTGTTCCCACAATCATTCCGGCATACGCATTGTGATCAGTGCCCGTGCCGTAACCCCATGCACTGCGATAATGACTGGGAGTGCTTTTGCGATGTGGGCGCCAATGGCCGAAAGAGGCACGGAATCGAGGGAGCTCGCGACTTGTTCACTGCCAACAATTTTCGAAAGTTTTACAAGCCTTGGGAAGACAAAGTTAACACTGCGTTCTTCCGTGGTAGCGCGACTGGTGGTGGTACAACGATCGAGACAAACCAGCGTCTTCACTTGGCACATCTCTCCAACACTTGGAAGGAGGATTCTACAATGAATGGCGAGGCCGAGAGAGATGCTGCAGGTGACAATGCGGATGAAGAGCTGGTTCCACTGCTTAATGCTGAAGTGACGACCTGGAACCTCCGTGATAAGAAGATCGCAGGCAAACCCATGACGTTTCTGCGCCATGAGGAGTTTATTTTCCAAGGCGGGCGCCAACATTTTATCCCCATTTACGAGCAGTCCAAGTTCAAGTATATTCTGTATGTGGAGGGCCACTGCGCTGCAAACCGCTATGCCTTCTTGATGCGTCTGGGCAGTGTAATTCTGAAGGTGGAGTCGCGGTGCGTTGCTGACGAGATGTGGTACTATCCGGTTCTCAAACCATTTGAAGACCACGTGCCGATTAAGGCGGATCTTTCTGACTTAGCGGAGAAAATCCGGTGGTGCCGTGAAAATGATGACAAATGCCAGCAGATTGCGGCTCGCGCGAATGAATTGTATGAGCAGTTCGTGTCTAAAGAGGCCATTCACGACTACATGGAAGTTATCTGCAACCGGGTTGCAAAACGCTTCCAGACAACGCCAAATTGGTACAAGCGGCCTGAGGAAGTTGAATCTATGAAGAAGCCCGATTTCGGCCGCTGTCGTGGTACGTGTGTCGGTGGAGCGAAGGCCCGATACTGTAAGCGCTGCCTCGAGATGAAGGAAGATGACGAAGAAGCGCGGGCAAAACGTGATCGCGAAAGAGAAAGCTCACGCAATGACAGTCGTTCTGACCGAGGTCGTGGCAGCTATTCTTACAACGATTATAGCCGCGATCGTGATCGTGATCGCAGCCGTGATCGCTACAGCCGCAGTGACCGAGATGACCGTCGCGACCGTGGCTACGGTGGACCTTCGGATAGAAAGAGGAACAGCCGTGGTGATGATGACACGCGTGAAAGGAGCCCAAAGCGCCCACGTGTGCAGCAATGCCGGAAATGTCGCCGAGCAAAGTCTGCCTGCCAGTGCAGCTTCCGAGGTCGTTAGAAAAGGCTGGTACTCTCCTGCTCCGAATGCTTATAAAGGTTACATTTGCGTTCTTGGGTAGTTTTCATGAGTTCTGTTGTGCAATCGGAGCAGATCGTTGTTTTTCAGATTCAAATGAATTTCTGGATCTGGATTATTTTTGGGGTGGTCATTTCGCCACCATCTTCTGCCTAAACGCCGATCAGGCTGCAGCGATGAACCCCGAGTCAGACGAGTGCGGTGCAACTTCGATCACAAAGGACCCGAAGAGAAAAAGAGTGTTTCAACGGCGACTCCTTGATCAGCTGTCCGAATCGAGAATGCTCCTGGTGCTTGACCAGGCACTACACTCTAAAAGCTTGAGCAATCAAGAGCAAGAGCAATCCGACACGAAAGACCGGCAAGGAAATGAAGAAGAAGAGTTAGTTTGCGTGTCCAAAATGGTCCAGATGGGGGAAGCAGAGTCCTCCTCGACGAAGAATCCAGGATTCCAGGCGGGTGGTGTGTTGAAGACTGTTCGTAACATTCACAAACAACGAGCTATTCAGCACGAAAACCAAGTGGAACATGAACAGAGCACGTGAGGCGCCACAACAACAACAAAATGCAACGAGTCAGCATACTTGTACTTAGCTGCATCTATCTTTCAATTGTCACATCGAGCCAACAATTTCCCCACAAACATGTTAATCCTCTACTCTACCTCGGTGTCAAGCACAAATTGATCAAATTTGTTTGGGTAGAAGTTGGTCCCCTCAAATGTTTCGTCCCGGCAGAGTTTTCCGAGTTCCTCTGCTACCTGTAAACAAAAATTGCCCACGCAATTTGTGAGTCGTTTTTAAAGGGGGAGAAACAATCATTGCAGCTTTACGTACCTTCAGGTATTCCCAAGCTAACGGGAATGACGTATGCATCTCCACCGACACGTCGGATGAAGTAATGTAGCCGGAACTTGACGTGTGTGCCATTTTGGCGAGACGCTCAGCCACTTTATCTTCGCGGTGCGAGTCTGTTTGCAGCACAATCAGTCCGCCAGGGAACTTGCGCACGCTATATCCGAGCCTCAGCTTTTTCTGTAGCAGTGCTGCGTGGTACACATCGTCCGGAGATACCAATTCGACACCGCGCGCTCGGTTGAACATACAGTAGATGTCCGACAGCGTCATGATGCCTCCATTCTTCGGCATGTGGTCACCTAGATACTCCGCCAGTTGCCGTGCCAATTGCTCGTAGTAAGCTGCCCCTGAATTCTCTCGTGTCACTGGACTGGTGATACCCATATCCAGCATCAATGAGCTTAGCTTATTGATATCGTCCTCCCTCGATGTCACAGGTCCATCCTCTCCATTCGAGTCCACATTTTTCTGAGTGTCCACATACCGCTCAATCAGACTAACCATATCCCGGGCTTTCAGCATCAAGTTCGCCAAATCAGAGAAGGCCGTGGCCGCCAATTCTGTCGTCTCCTTCTGAGCCTCCTGCTGACGTCGCATAATGCCCGCGATGCCTGCATCTGCAGCATTAAACTGCCTCTTCACCAATCGTCTGTCAGTCAAGTGACTCGGCTGCGTGTCCTTCCAAGCTTTGCGCTTCAGCGACGCTTCCAACGGATTGAAAAAGTCGTCACGCCCTCCGTCCTTGAACGACAACTTCAAAAATGACGTCGCGATTGGAGGTGTCCGTGTGGAAATGTCTACACGCACTTTAGCGGAGCGCTGCAAGAAGCCCGCCTCTTTGGTGATGCGCGCGATCCACTCAAGCGGCACGAAGAACGCCACCGGCGGGGAGCTCGTCTCGTCCATATAGAAGAGGCGGTGTGTGGTGACCGAACAGCGGCCGTGTAGGTGCGACGTCTTGAATGTGCGGTCATACAACCCGATGTGCTCTTCGCTGTAGATCTCGACCTCGTTGCCGAAGAGTGCAGGTCGCCCAGCGGCGGTCAACGGTAGCGCTACGACAAAAATGAGACGAGGTTACTGACGTTAAGAGGCGGATTTTCGACACTACGAGCGCGTACTTTGGAGCAGATCCAGCGCAGAGACGTTGGTGAAAGGCTTGTGTCCATGGTGGTCGCCACTGCGAGGGCCTGAGGCGGACGTAGATGTACTGGAGCTCACAGAGCGCGGGGAAGACGCTGCCTCGCTCATACTCGAAGGGGGTGACAAGAAATGGCTTGAGTCAGACTCGAATGCTCTCAAATGTTATAGCATTTATGTGATATGAGAGGTTTCATTGAAGTAATCATGAAGCCATATCGATTTCGAAAGGGGAGCATGACATTGCAGTTTATTTTCGTTCATTTGAGGACTGGGCGACTCCTATGATGGATGCCCGCGAGATGCCCATGGAGTGGATCATCCGGGAATACCAGCGAGTCTGCGGGCCGACTTGTTCACTAATTCAAGAAAGCTTCGCGTCAACAATTGGTGAAGAGGAAGTGTCTAAACATGCAGAAGTACAACAAGGAATGAGCTGGTGGGGTGCAGTGCGATCGTTCGTGGCTCAAGATCAGCTGGTACAAGTCTCAACAAGTCTCAACTGTGAGGCACAACCACTTGGAGTGGGTTGTGATAGGCTCCTGGTGGTGCTGACTGCCGTTCTCGCAGCTCTAGTCGCAATGAAAATTGGTTTTCGAAGGCTTCAACAGCACTCCGAACCATAATTTTGTTCAGAGTAAGTCCACAATTTTAGCTTTCTCGGTTTCGCTACCGACGAGTCATGAACTAGAGCCCCATGCAGCTCCGCCGCTTGTATCTTCGGTACTACCCACCAGCGCTGCGCCTCGAATACGTGCACTCTGATGGCCATACTGACCTCAAGACGATTGATCTTCCACACCTCAGCGCCGAGTCCAATATTGCGCTTATGGCCCAACAACTTGTGGAGCAGGAGCGATTGCTTACGAAGGCTACAATCTCTAAACTCAAAGAGCTGCTACATCGACTCGTGGACAAGCACCTCGTGCTCTCAAGCCACCAGCAGAACAGCACGTTTGGAGTTCATTCAGTTCTACGACCACACCAACTCCCGATGACCAACATGGCGAGCAGCAAGAGTGCTAAACTAGTCGCAACTTGCAGCTACGACAAGACCATCCGCTTGTTGCGTCCATTTGATAAGCCAAGCAACTCTACGTCTGCGTCTCTGATCAATAAACACTGCGAGAAGGAGGTAGCAGTGCTGACAGGCCATGAAGGAGTGGTGTTCAGCTTAGCCTTCAATATGCCCCATGCCACGCGTTTATTATCTGGATCATTCGACAAGACTTGCCGCCTATGGGATGTGAAGTCGAAAACGGCTATTGGAGTCTACCGAGGTCACGTAGGAGAGGTCGTGGAGGTTATGTTTGCTTTGGGGTCGAGTAGCAACGAGTGCTTCGGTAGCTGTTCGGTTGATGGCACTGGCATAGTCTGGGATATCGCAACGGAAACATCCAGGCTGACGCTTTCGGGGCATTCCGCAGAAGTATCCTGTTTAGCATTCGACTCGATCGACACCAAACTCATTGCCACAGGTTCTTGTGACTCGACTGTGAGGCTCTGGGACACTCGATATGGTGGCTGTTTCCGTTGTATCGAGCATCACGACGCCGATATTTCCAGCGTTTCGTTCGACTACAAGGCTAACACTTTACTATCTTCTTCTTCCGACGGGACATGCAAGTTGTGGGACGCACGCACCGGAAAGTGTCTGTATGACTGGGATGATCACAACGGCTATGAAGTTACCCACGCTTCATTCAATGCTTCCGGCGCACTTGTAGTATCCGGTGGTACCGACGGAAATGCATTCATATATGATACACTTACAGGTACCAAGCGATGCACGATGTCTGGTCATCAAAAAGCAATTAATAAGGTCTGCTTCAGCATGCAAGGGTTTCAAGTTCTCACTGCCGGCACTGATGGAACCGCTCGAGTGTGGAACGCTTTCTCTGGTGAGTGTCAACAAATACTACACGGCCACGAAGCAGAAGTATTTGACTGCAGCTTTAGTTATGACGGCAAAACTGCGTTATCGGCATCAATCGATAGCTCAGTTCGCGTCTGGAAGCGAGAAACAGATTAAATAACATGAATCGAGTTTAGACGAAAATCTTCAGTGCTCTTGGGATCGAAACACTAAGCGGAATCACAACATAAAAAACCGATGAAAAAAAGTAGTTGAGTAGAAGTAGAAGCTATAGTAAGGCAGCATGCATATGCGAAAGAGTAGCGAGCGTGCATATCAAGTTGCGACGCCACCGAGCCCAAGCAAGCTGTTTGGCAGACTTAGCAACAACCCTTCTTCACGGGTGCTGGTTTTGCGTTCAGGTTGACATTGTCTTTCTTGTGCGGTCCGCCCTCTTCCATGAGTCTGTTCTTCACTTCACGCGCGATCTCAATGAAGCCGCCTTCCACGTTGATATTGTTCTTCGCACTCGTCTCGAAGAACTTGACACCATACTCGTCCGCTAATGCCTGACCCTCCTCGGTGCTTACGACCTTGTCGTCCGTCATATCGCACTTGTTGCCGATGAGGATCTTGTTCACATGCACGTCAGCGTGCTGCTGGATCTGACCCACCCAGTTGCGGATACTCTGGAAGGACGCGCGGTCCGTGACATCGTAGACCAATAAAATACCCTGAGCGCCGCGGAAGTATGACGTCGTAATGGTGCGGAAGCGCTCCTGTCCAGCTGTGTCCCAGATCTGCAGCTTCACCTTCTTGTTGTCCAGCTCTATGTTCTTGATCTTGAAGTCAATGCCGATGGTCGTGATAAAAGTCGGAGAGAACGAGTCGTTGGCGTAGCGCAGCAGCAAACAGGTCTTCCCCACACCTGCAGCAGTTCAACAACGTTAAAACCCTGCCTTGTTTCTATCTCTATCTCTGTACGCACCGCTGTCGCCGATCATCAGCAGCTTGATCTGCATGTCGAAGGGGTTTTCATGACGAGCCATCCTGTTGAAGAATTACAAACCTGCCACCAAGCAGAAAAAAATAACAGGCAGGGGTGAGTAAATAGTGTTGTTATCACTATCGCTGTATCCTCGACGCCAGCCATTATACAATCCTCTTCAACATGTGTGTTACGTTTCCAATGTGAGCGTCAAGCAGCTCATGCGATGCGTGGGCGACGCAAACGAGCAGCTAAAACGTATCCTTTTACGTATCCTGACGAGAGGCTGCGTCGAGAGCGAGAGGCGCAAGTAAAGAGAAAGAGAGAGAGATGTACCTTCACACGGGAGATTTGGGGCGGGCGGCTGCTTCCTGACGAGGACTGAGATGGCGGCGGCTCGGCGTTCTCGCTTCTGCGCTCGTCGGTTGTTGAGTTATTTTCCGTCTCCCCCCGCAGCCTACGTAACGCATATAAAAGGGGTTCTATTCGTAGCCACCGAACCCGATGTGGCACACACCATAAAAATAAATCGAAAAACCGAAACCCTACAAGTGCTTGAAGCGTCGGCAAAAACGAAAAAAAAAAAAAAAACGATTCGAACCAAAGACGCAGCAAGGCACCAGCTAGCACTTCCATTATGGCAATCAGCCGTAAGTCCTTGGGCGTTCTTCATTGTTTATTAGTCTATTGTTTGCGCTCTATGGTACTGTACATTCACTTCACGATACTGACGACTCTGTCGTTGCGTTGTTACAGCGAAGGACGCGACCGAGAAGCCGAGTATCGACGAGTTCGTGCAGGGCAAGCCTCTGGGCGAGGGCAACTTCTCGCGCATCGTTGAGGCCCAACACAAGGCTACAGGCGACAAGTTCGCGCTTAAAGTGATCGAGAAGCAACGCATTAAGCGGCTGCGGCTGCGTCACCAGAACATCTTCAATGAGATCAACATGGAGAAGGAAGTGCTCAACCGCTTGCTACACCCGAACATCATCCGTCTGTATCAGACGTTCCAGGACGACAACAACTTGTATTTTCTGCTGGAGCTACTGGACGGAGGTGAACTGCTCTCCCACCTGCTGCACGAAGGCCGCCAGCTCGGACTGGAGGAGGATCTTGCACGTTTTTACTTGGCCGACATCGTGAACGCAGTCGAGTACATGCACGCGAACCAAGTAATCCATCGCGACTTAAAGCCTGAGAATATGGTCGTCTGCAAGGAGACAGGTAATCACCTGAAACTCATCGACTTTGGTACGGCCAAGAACCTGTCCGACGATAACCTCAACGGACCAAATTTCGTCGGTACCCCAGAGTATATGCCGCCGGAGACGATCGACAACAAGGCACCGACTTATGCTAGCGACATGTGGGCATTTGGTTGCATTGTCTACCAGCTTCTGACAGGAGAGACACCATTTAGCGGTGGTAGCGCTTACCTCACCTTCCTTCGTGTTCAAGATGGCAGTTACTACATGCCGGATTACCTTTCTGATGAAGCCAAGGATTTGATTACCAAACTACTGCAGAAAGATCCCGAGGCTCGTCTTGGAGGTACTGGGGCTGATGCTATAACCGCAGTAAAAGGTAATCCAATTTCTCTATGTTTGCATTATTTAGAGAGTACGTCTAACTCTGTATGTACCCACCTTGTGTTTGGAAAACACAGCACACCGTTTCTTCAAAGGTATTAACTTTGAGAACCACATGCAAGCACAACAACCAAAAGCCCAACATTGTGGTGCAGAGTTATTCCCACTCGTGAAAAATCTCGTCGAAGCGGAGAAGGCTCGCACTAACAAAGGCCCATTAGACTTCAGCGGAGACATCTGGCAGGACGAACTCAAGGCACTTTCGTTACAGGACAGAAGCATCCTGATGCATATTCTTCGACGCAAACAAATCTTGCACTTACCTGGTGAGTCGACGTTTGTGTGTTCGTGTAGAAGTCGCTTACTAACTCTGTTTATGAACTGAAGGCTTGTATCCTCGCTTTTTTAGCTCGGTTAGCCTTGGGCGGTGCTTATACGCCCGCAACCAAGGATACGTAGGACTCACACACGATCTCCAAAATCAGTGGAGTGACAATTTCTCCTTTATGCAGGTAGGTGGGACTGAGATTGTACATTTTGGGATCAAACCCATGCTAACAATTTCCTTTTAGCTTGCGGGACCAAAGCTCGGGCAGGCTACAGCGCTGGCTGAAGCAGATAACCGGGGAGGCTCTACCTGGGAAACGGAAGCAGTGGCATTCCTCCGAGCAGTGGAAGTAGTGAACTCCAAATGCCCAGGGTTTGTTGTGCTTTGTGGAGATTTCGTCAACGCTAAGCCAAACCAAGACTTCTACAACGCCCAAGTCACAGCGTTTCAAGAACTGCTAAATTCTATCACCCCGCAAGTTCGACTGGTATGTATGGGGTGTGGTGATGGTGTGGCGCATTTTTTAGACTAACAACTACCATGAAACAGGTTTTTGCTGCTGGTTCCGACGAATTCGTCAATCAAAATGAATTGGCGAAGTATCAAGATCACTTTGGCGATGCCCGCTTCAGCTTCTGGTAAGAATGACCTGCACTGAGAAGGCTGCGGATCGCAACACTGATCAAATTACTTGTTAGGTACGGAGGAATCAAGTGCATCGTGGCCAATACAACGATACTTTGTCGTGAACATGACTTTGCAGATGAAGTAGCAGCGCAAACAGGTCGGTATTGCTTCTTTCTGCATTTTTAATAGTTATTACTACGTAGTACTTGAAGTATCTTTTTCACCTGATGTACATGCACATGTATATGTAGAGTGGATGAAAAAGGAGTTGGAGAACGGAAAGCTGTGTGCTCGGGGCACTGTGGTGATTTCAGGCCACTCTCTTTTGCCTGCCACTGGATTGGCAAACAGCAACAAGCACGTGGCTTCGATTGACATCCCCGAGGAGGTTGGTTCTTTGTGGGAAAAATCGTACATGCACCGGGTTGACATTTTTGTTCTCTACAGATTCGTTTGAAGTATTGGGATATGCTCAAAAATGGCCAGGTATGCCTCGTTGTGAGTGGAGGATCAAGTAGCAATAAAGTGAGCAGTATTGTGACAAAAGCATCTGAGGAGGGTGCAGACGAGTACAAATGCGAGATCGTATCTTGCAAAGCGCCTTGGGAGGGAACCTCCAGCGTCATTCATCACACTGAGGTATCCCAGGCAGGCGTCGTCACAAAGGCAATTCACGTGGAGAACTCCAGTCCAAGCACCACCGGAGTCACAGACGCAACAACAAAATACAGCTCACTTGCTCCAGAAGAAGAAGGCCAAGAAGCAGTCTTGGCTGCAGAGATGGTGACATTCAGTGTCAACTTAAGTCCGGAAGGACAAGCTTGAAGAAAGGACCAACGCGAAGCCAATTAAACTCAAATCGACATCAAAAATGTTAACATCGCTGCTGATGTTCGTGTCATTACATTGACCCAATGTGGACGGCATTGGCGACCGGTCCAGATTCATAAAACTTTTTTTTCTGCTGCCTGTAGCTACGCCGCATACTCCAGGCGCTGCCGAGAAGGCTCAATTGGCTCACAGTAGAGTGTCTTCTTCGCCTTCAAGATCCTCGTTGTCATATTGACTCATGCGAATTGACACACGGCGGATCTGCGCGGCTCGGTTAGCGCGTTCGTAGCGTTCACGACAGCGCTGGTCGTTGCGCTTCTTCTGAATCACGACACCCATCATCATGGCCATCAGCACAGCAACAAGAACAAAGATACCCAGAGCCTCCTCATAAGACGGCGGATTGAATGTCATGTTCGTTGCCAAAGTTGCATCAGCACTCTCCGTCTCCATCTTCGTCACATCTGACGCAACTTGCAGACGCACGTTGGCACTCGTGAGAGTGACACTTGGCTGGCCAGCGAAGAAACTCTCCATCTTTTCGTCCACAGCCTTCAATAGCTGGAAGGCCTCAGCATCGGTACTGAGACAAGGAGCCAGCGCTGCCACGTCCAACCCAACAGCACAACTAGCAGCTTCATCCGCATCTGCCAGCTTAGTAACATCCAGGGCACTGGTCTCCACCTGTCGAGGAAGCAGCACGTCGACGTCATCAACGCTCTGCAAAGCGCTCAGCAGCTCCGCACACGCTCCTTGCTGTACTGTCAACACGCTCTCAGGTGATACATCAACATCCTCAGACGACAACGACACAGCCAGCAGCTTATCGCCGTCCAGAGCTACAGCTGCACGAGCCAGTGCGACGTTCTCAAGGTCTTTGGCACTCAGCAGCTCTGTCAGTTGCTGGTGAACCCCACGCGCCACATCAAAGGAGTCCTGGAAATCGGTGGCAGCAGCAGATACCGACCCTTTCACCGTCAAATACAGCGCGCAGCCGTCACCACTAGCAGCTTTGGACAGCTGCATGTTGCCTCGGAATGCGGCGCTAGCAGGGAGCAGACGCGTCACCAGCGCGTCGCTCGAGCTTGGCAGCTCCGTGATCGAACGACAAGACGCGTCGGTGGTGTACACGAGGTCCACAGCCACGTGAAGCGGCGCAGCATCGGCTTGAGCTCGGAACATACTTGAATATGTACTCAGCATCGGAGGATACAGGGGGAATTGAAGTGGAGAATCAGAGGTGATGGATGAAGTGCTGTATTCTGATTGGTCGAAGGCTGGATCTTTTCTATCAACAAATGATTGGCTGAAATATCGTACTTCAACGTAAATATTCAGCCTATCGGAATCTGGAAGCGCAATAATGGACACCATCTCGCTAAGCGCGGCGGCGACGCATGTGGGCCAGAGCGTGCGCTTCATCGCGGCTGTTCAGCAGATTGCGACAGGGAAGAGAGTGCTGCTGGGGCGTCAGCGCGTCCAGCCGTACCATGTTTTACATGTGGGCGACGCTGGTAGGCAGTTCTTCAAGGTCACGTGCTGGGGACAGACCCCACCAACGTTAATACACTCGTCGTCCACGTCGGAGTCGAGAGAAGATTCACAGTTATCAAGTAAGGATGCACGTTTACGTGTTGGAGACATTGCGCTCTTCACAGCCTGCGTCATTAAATCCTATCGGGGCGATGTGGCTGCGCAGTTCGTTATGAGAAACGATGAAGCAGCGACATCGTCGACAGTCCAGTTGTTGTATAGGAAGGATCGGTACTTTAGCACCCAGGACGTGCCGTTGAAGGATCTCTACCCGATGATTGAGGGGTATAAGCAGCATTGTCGAGAGTTTACTGAGGAGAATGAAGGCGCAACGACTGCCTCGGAGAAAAGAGGAAGAACAGAACGACGATCAAGGACCTGCGCGAGAACATGGTCGCATCGGTTGTCTGCAAGCTGCGAGCTCCAAAGAATACTGCAGGAGGGGCTCCTGGAGATAGAGACGGGTTAACTTCGGAGCTGGACGGTGTATTGCTGTGTGAGCTGATCATGTATGACTCCCCGAAGGACGTCATTTCAGTGAACCTTTGGGATCAACATGCCGAGCGGCGCTTTGTTTCAAGATTGTTTGAACACCGCGGTGCCGTTGAAATTGATGGGATTGTCGTTAGTCTACAGGCACTTCCCAACCGGTTGCTGGCAAATACTACTCCACACACAGCATTTCGCCTGATCCCTCCAGACGACCCGGAGTCAATTGAACTGGAATAACGAATTGCTGGTTTTGGAAAACCTACACAACCACTGGAAATACGTAGTGGATCGGTAACGTTTTCAACGGTGGAAGAGCTTAAGGCGTGCGTGTTTGAGAGTCAAGTCACGTTGGAGAATGTCCGCGTCGAGCAAGTATGCCTCGGTCGTCATTTCGGACATGAATCAAGAATACTCGCAAAGTTCAGCCCACATTTAGCAGAAAGGTACTGTACTGGGTGCGATCAGACTTTGCCTGAATTTCCTGGCCGAGACGGAGTCACTCGCCCGCGATTCGGGACTTGTGTTAATAGATGCAAGACACGTCGAGGTAGCACTGTTGATGCTTTATGTGCATGGAGGTATCGCCGCTTTTCAATGATCCTGCGCGACTCTCGTAATGAACGGATTCAAGTTGACGTGGGTAACCAAGCTACTGTCGAGATTGTGGGCAATATTGAAGCCCAGTTATTAGTGGAGTCGTGCAGTAGCAAGGATCAAATGAGTGCTTCATCGAAGAGTCAATTCGACATGGCGTCTGCAGTGGCTTCGCTTCTCAATGCCCTCGTCGAAGATCCAAGCGAAACGTTTCAAGCACAGCTCGTGTGCTCTTCAATGACAACAAACGGCAGTTCCAACCAAACGCCTGACAGCTACCAAGATTCAAGTCGTGATGAGGATTTTGCAGGTCGAAGGGTGTTTAGTTTGGTGTCGCTTACTCCGAGCGATGTATTTTCAATTTGATGTTTGGCACTACGCTACTGGGGATACAGGTTGATGGTATGGTGCGCATGAAGTTAGGCAATACTTGACTCGTTAATTGAGGGTACCCGAGACTGCCCCGATCTTGGTAGTGGGCGTTCCAGCGGCACTCTTCAAGTAACACGCGGGCTGACCCGGGTTGTTGTTGATGTACGTGTAAGCCTTGCAGCCTTCTGTGGCAACACACTCGTCACAGCACTGCGAAGGCTGCGTCACGTACACCGTCTTGATGTCGTTGCTGGAGTAGTCGACGTCCGTCTCCTGGTGTGAGCACTGCGAAGGCGGTGCGATGCACTGGTAATAGTCCGAGCTCCAAGGTTGGCAGTAAAATCCGTCTGGGCAACACGTCACGCCGTTGCTGCTGCCGCACTGTTCGTCGGCCTTCACCAGGCAATTGTTGGCCGGTGAAGGGGGCGGTGTTGGCTCCGTCTCATTGGATACGGGCGTGGCAGTTGTGACAGCGGGAGCCATTGTGTTTGTCGATGGAGCAGCCGTGGTGGCTGCTGGCGCTGTCGTGCTTGTGCTAGTGTTCGCACCCAGGATGCCAGACACAGCGCCAGTGGATGCCCGAGGCTCCCCTGCCGCGCTCTTCAGGTAGCAAGCCGGGGTTCCCGGGTTGCTGTTCACGAATGTATAGGCTACACACCCGGCAGTCTCGGCACACTGCGTACAACAATCACTTGGTTGAATACCGTACAGCGTCTTGATGTCGTTGCCGTACAAATCGACGTTGGTAAGCTGCTGCGGACACTGGCTTGGCGGTTGGACGCACTGGTAGAAGGAAGAATCCCAAGGCTGGCAGTAGTAGCCGTCGGGGCAGCAGGTCGTGCCGCTGTCGGAACCGCAGGATGCAAAAGCAGCAGTATCGCACGCTGTAGATATCGTAGTGGAGGAGACTGCGAAGAGGAACGTGGTGGCGAAGATCTTCATGGCTGGGTAAGGGCAAGTGTGAAGCTTGTGAGTCGGGCGATGCAAATTGCGGAATGACAGCCAGCTTCACCATCGCAAGGATGAATGTGCGGCGTGGACGCAGTCGACCTCGTCATGAAGGACGCGAGTCTGTACATGTATAATGACCAGCTGCATGTGGGGGTGATTGAAGAGACCTGAATTTATCGCGTTAGTATTGATGAAGTACTTGGACGCTGATGAAATCTCACCTTCTGGCGGATGTCACTTATTACAGCAAGACATTGGCCAGCGACTCATTTTCAGTGAAGGCTGACAATGGCCACAGACATGTCGGCAACTGGCACTAGAAATCATTTCGCTGGTTTGGATTGAGTTCCAAGTTCGTGTTGTTATTTTTTTCGTCGCTGCTTGGATATGAAAGAAAGGAACAGGGTGCTTGTCCGTAACTACAGTACCGGTAGCTGGTTGAAAGCCTCAATGTTAGTTGAGAGTACCCGAGACAGCACCGACCTTGGTGGTGGCTGTTCCCGCAGCGCTCTTCAAGTAGCACACGGGCTGACCGGGGTTGTTGTTGACGTACGTGTAGGCCTTGCACCCAGCCGTGCTAGCACAGGCATCGCAGCAGAGAGACGGAAGGCTCACGTAGACGGTCTTGATGTCATTTCCGTAGTAGTCCTTATCGGTGAGCTGCTTGGAGCACTTCGCCGGTGGTTGGATGCACTGGTAGAACGTGTCATTCCAGGGCTGGCAGTAGTAGCCACTCGGGCAGCAGGTCGCTCCAGCGCTGGAGCCACAAGGTCCATAAGGCGCGGTGGTGCAGGTCGATCCTGTTGGCGTCGGAGTGGGCGTCGGCGTCGTTGTTGGGGTCGGCGTTGGAGTTGAGGTGCCGGTCAATATACCCGAGACAGCTCCGACTGAGGTCGTCCTGGTACCAGTTCCGCTCTTCAGGTAGCACGCGGGCTGGCCCGGGTTGCTATTCACAAACGTGTAGGCTTTGCAGCCAGCGGTCTGACTGCAACGCGTGCAGCACTCGCCAGGCTGGATACCGTAGATGGTCTGGATGTCATTGCCATTGAAATCGACGTTCGAGAACTGCTGCGTGCACTGGGCGGGGAGGTCCAGGCACTGGTAGTAGTTGAGGTTCCATGGCTGGCAGTACTGAGAGCTCTGGCAGCAGCTCACTCCGGCAGCATCGGAGCCACAGTTGCCGAAAGAAGGCGTCGAGCAAGCTGCAGAGGTGACAGCCGCGAGGCCAACGAATGCGATGGTAATGCGAGCGAGCATTGTCTTTGGCAACTTTCGAGGAGAGGAACTTGGTCTACTGCGTTGGAGGCGAAATAGGAAGTGAATAACTGAGGAGGATATCTTGGAGGATTGCTGCAAAGCACAACGCTGGTGTTCGTGCGGGTTGCTGACCCAAGTCAGCTTCAACGTGGTATATTGAATACACTTCGAAGTATCTTTTGATCTTTTTCGTATCCACAAACAGCAAAACAAAAAGCAGAACCAGATCGAGATTCCGCTGTTGGGCTCATGAAAATTTGAGATGCGACGGTGTTCCGGTGTGGGAGCTACACACTGTGTACAGTACGCTGCAATATCCAGGCAATCGATGTCTTCTTCAGAAGAAGCGTTGACTGCGCGTCATAGTGCTTGATTCATGAGTCAAGAGGGTATGGATGCACGACGTAAGCAGCAGTCCTCAGCCTTCGTTGCGAAAAATTGAGAATGGCGAACGCAATGTGGTGCGGCTGCTACAAGCCCTTAGACGGGGCAAGGCCTCAATGACCCAAGGCATCGTCTCAATTACTGAAGTAAAGCACATTTGCACCTGTTACTGCAAGCCACGATCGAGGCGAGACACTTCGATGCTCACAGCGTCGACTTGCATGGAAGTCCAAGCCAGAGGAAGCCAGGCAAGTCACTCCGTCAGAACAGCTGAAGGTCGATCTAGTGGCGAGAGCTACAGCGCTGCACTGCGTGCCCTCTCGTTCATGTCAATGGTTCTGGAGACTGTACGGTCGCGTAGTGGTGAGGCACCGTGATGTCCTACGCGTCGTAGTCTACGGCTGCCATCACTCCGTCGCTCGTTGTTCCTGCTACTCTGCCCAGCAAAGTCCCACAGAGGCCTGGAAACCTACGAGACAAGATGGTCAAGTTCGCATTCTGTGCTGTCTGTCGCTACTGGCTGATACCTACAGTAATGCCAACGGCGACAGCTGCGGAGACTCCACCACCGCGTACTGCTGTTAGGACAATTTGTACTGTATGCCTTGGAACGCCATTGTCTCCCTCTGCCCGCTCAATGTGCACGACACATTAATAACATGTAATTTGTCCCACCTCGAGTCATTCTTACGAACAGTATGATCTTCTTGGCATTTTGCCAAAATCTCCCACAAACGTAAAACTTGCGCGCTAATTTTGCAGCCTCTACCATTGCGGCGTTGTCTATATTATTGTAAAAGAGTTCGGTCTGCCAACTGGGACACAAGAACCTTTGCCGTTGTCATATGCAAAGCATTTGCGTGGTGTTGGGCTCCAAGTTGTGCTTTCGGTGCCGAAAAAAACCGGCTACTGTATCAACATGTACAGGAAACCTCTATCAACTAATAACGAAAGGACACAGATGGCGTGGCGCTTGGTACATGCTCTGCCAAGTGACGGCTCTGATCTCCGCGAGTTCACTCTCCATTTCACCGCTAACCCCGTCAAGTTAAAGACCAAGCACTCTGCTTGTTGATCAGCTATGATGCGCACGATTGCAGTTGCAGCTACCGTCACTCTGCTTGTTGGACTCTCGGATGCCGCATGCCCCAACACGAATTTGGGCAAGTGTGGTGATGCTTCCAACCCCGAGTGCTGTCCTGATGGAGACTACTGCATGCCCTGGGCGTCCAACTACTATCAGTGTCTGTCTTTGCCATCCCAGTGTGCTCGCCAGTTCACCGGCTACGACTTTTACGGAGGTGACATCAAGGCGGTGTACGGCCTCCAACCTGGCGATTGCTGCTCCACATGCTTGGCAACGAGCGGTTGTTTGGCATACACTTTCGTGAACGACTACCAGGGCACGACTGCTTGCTATCTCAAGGCGGGAATGGGACAGCCGAGAAAAGTTGTCGGCTACATCTCTGCTGTTGTTGACAGCTACACGAGTGACCAGGACCACACACCCAAGCGCCGGTTGCAAGGTGACAGCGCTCGCATCGAGGTCCCGGGACTCCCTCAAACCGCTGACAAGCTGAATCTGAACTAAGATCAAGCAGACACGTTGGCTTTCATGTGAAGTCAACGAGGTACATACAACAGTAGCCGTGCTGTCCGCAATAAATGTGTTCCAATTCAAAAAAATTTAATCGTTATCACAAACGCAAAGCCCCAAAACGAGAGCTGCTTTTTTGTAAACGAAGGTGGTCGAAGCGTATTTATTGAATTGTTACAGGGGCGTGTTTGCTGTTCTCTGGGGAATGTGCTCAAAATTAATACGGGATCGCCAAGAAAACGGCTCCAAGTCGGTATCCATGAGTGGTGGCCTGATTTTCTTCCTTTCCTTTGGCGTTTGCGATGAACTGGCACTGCACAACGACTCGACTTGCATCCTCAAGAGAACCGATCTGCTTCCACACTTTTATTTGGTCAGAGACCCCATCTTCCTGATTGATTTCAGGAAGCTGGAGGTCCTCACAAGATAGCATCAACGCGTGTTCCTGTCCTCCAGAAAACCGCACGTTCGCTGTTGCTGCGGCATGGGCTTGAATTGATTCAAAATCGTTTCTCTTGTCAGCTTTACGTAGTCGATAGCGATAGTACTGCTGTGTCCGACTTTTCATGTCCTTTTGGCTCTCTTGGTCAACCACGAACTCAAATTCCACTTCATCATCTTCGGCGTTTTGCAGTGGGTCTTCGTTATTACCCAGTTCCACAATCAGCACCTTTTTACTGGAAGTAGCCTTCTTGGAGATTAAGTTTGAGAACGTGAGCTTGACCTGAGTCGGTACAATAGCTCCAAGTTCGTCTTCTGCTTCTCCGACCTTTTCATCATCAACCACAGGGTCTTCATGAGCTCGGTTTCTACCTTCGAGTAGTTCTTCCACTCCGTCTAGCTGGTAAAGTTCAGCCAAAGTCTTCAGGTCGTCTCCTCGACTAAAATTCACGCTCAGTTCATCGAATTCACGAGCTATTTCTTGCCACTTTGTTCGGAACGTACGCAATATTTGATCCCGCAAATATGGCACAGCCTCCATGACTAAGCCGTTCTTACGAAGTACAGAGGTGCTACCGACTTGTACAATGGCCAGTTCATCCAAGTATCGTTGGACATCGGAAAGAAGCGGGAGCTGATCCACTAAAAGCTCGTTTAGGTACTTGCGGATCCGTAGTAGTTGGTCTTTCCGGTATTGGGTCACCTCGTAATGCTCACGGGCTGATTTCGTGCACAACAAATAGTAAATGGCCAACCAAACCTGCGCCTCCGTTGTTGTGAGTGCTAATAGATCACTGGGCTCAACGACAATCCATTTTTGGTCGACAAATTTCTTCCATTTGACTTCTGTCCTCGATTCTTGGTTATCCTCAGGTACCTTGACAGTTGCCTTGTGTGTCCACGGCGGGTTCTCAACAAGAGCCACCAGCGTGAGAAGAGCGTCGTGCTTGTCCAGAAGACGTGATACAACACTCAGGGACAGTAGATGAAGCCTTTCAGTCACGTAGCGTAAAACGGTGACAGTCTGCACGGCAACACAAAACTCAATCTCCAAACGTTGACGTTCCAGCTCTTCACGAGGACTTTGAGCTTGCATCATTTGGATTAAATCCGATCCACTCTTGTGGAAACTCGTAGCTTCTGTAATGCGTTCACGAGGAAGACCGACCAGCCACGAAAGTTTTCTCATGCAGTAGTCAACGAGTTCCAAAAGGAGGTCGTCCGCGAGACTCTCGATGACGTGCTCATGGAAGAAGGCGACTTCCAGCAAATTCGTCAACGTCGCCTCGTGGTACACCACAAAATACAGTCGTAAGGATGCAGCATCCATATCTTGGCATTGCAGCAGTGGTAGGACGCTCGACTTCCAGAGCTCCAGCGACAGCAAATTGCTGATGACAGTCGGGAACTTGTCGAAAGTGAGCAAACTCTCCACCACGAAATTATCCTGTTTACGTTGTGCAGACTGGTGAGCCTGCAGGTTCAGCTTCTCCATGGCGTGGTGGTGCTCTAGCCATTGCGTCGATCGTCCAATTAACGCAGGCGGTTGTTCACCCAACTTGTCCACTATCTGCTCTGCTTCCGTTGGCAAAACCAGGTATTGTGCGCTGAAAATGTCACTAGGACAGCAAAAAGACGAATAGTCAGCGTAAAACTTCAGCAAGACAGGCCTCACTAACTCTCTCCAACCTCATCGCCTTCTTGAAACGTGCTCACACTCTTCAAAATGAAGAAGTGAGCAAAACTCGCGTCCGTTCAATTGGATCTTCGGAAGATTCGTATGGAAAACGACTCCTCAGAGATGGAAATAGGCGACTTCATTTTTGGCCAGTTTAACCGACAGGAAGTATGGAGGAAGAGCAGCAGCTTGCGTTCTTCTTGGAGTGGGATGACCCTCAGTCAGGTCTGAAGAAGGGCTATGTCATGCATTACCATGGAGACACCACCATCGAACTCGTATGTATCAATTTGCTTTTAATTTCATCACGATGATAAAGTTGTTAACATCATCTGCGCAGGTGGAACGCAAAACGAGAAAAATCTTCTTAAAACGGATCAGGATCCCCACTGTCAACCTTGACGATCTCTACATCGGAGGCTCAGTCACCGTGTAAGCCATGATAGAGTACATATAGCCCAATATCTTCCGTAATTCTGATAAAATTCTGTTTCAGATACTCCCGGCAGCTCACAGTCGTAGAACCGGCCAACGAGTTCACACGGAAGATGCTTCAACAGCGCGACGACAAAGTTCTGTTTGTTATAACGCCAAGCGGATACTCTCAAATGGGACGCATTGTCCAGCTCATCGAGCAGAGTGGTTTATCCGTACGCGATCTCCGAATGGTTCAACTTCAAAGGTCTCACCTGGTTGCACTACAGGCCACGGGAGCTAATACTGACAACAATCAGCAGCAAGTGATGCTCAACGATGTGTCTGTGCTAGTGGAAGCCAGACTTCCCACCCCCACTGCGATTGAAGAAGCTAAAATGAAGTTGGCGGTCGCAGGACTCACGGATAATGTACTTATTGGTACAGCCGGGATGGAGGGTTTTAGCCTGGGGAAAACTGTAAACGATGCCTTCGTGACAACTGCCGTCCTGGACAGTTGCACCCTGTGCCTCATTCGCCCGAGAATTGTTCGTGAAGCTCGTATTGGCGAGATATTGCATGCAATTGTTAGTGCGGGTTTTGAAGTATCAGCTTTAAAACTCGTACACTTGCAGATGAACGAAGCTGACGAGCTCTTCCAGATCTACAAAGGAGTCGTTCGCCAGTATCATGTGCGTCTTTTTGTTTTTCAATGATAACTATTTGAGCGGCGTTATGACTGAGTTTTCGTGTTTTACAACAGGAACTGCTCAAATATATGACTTCATCGCCGTGCTTAGCCATCGAAGTCCGTGGTGAAGACATTGTCCGCCGATTCCGAGAGTTCTGCGGCCCTTTTGACGTCCAAGTCGCTAAAACGTTGCGACCTGATAGTCTTCGCGCAAGGTTCGGACGCTCCACCATTTACAACGCACTCCACTGTACGGACTGTCCAGAGGATGGGGTTCTCGAATGCCAATTCATCTTCAGGTCACTCGCTTCCTAATCTGAACCACAACGCAACAGCTCTACTTACCGAGCATAAAATACAGTACAATCAACACTGGAAGGCCAATGAATTCATTCTCTAACTCAGTCGTAAGCTTAACCACAGCCCGACTCCGTCGACTGGTAGGCGAACTCGACCACCTTTCCATCCTTCGTACGGCGGAAACGAGTTTCGACGGGGTCAAAGCCCTGCTCTTTCGAGTCGTACACTGCCCAGTGCGGCGTTGGAGCTGTGTAATCATCCGCTGTAAACGTAGTGCCGTCTTCGTAGAACTTGGCAACAAGCTCATTGAAGCGCTCGAAGTCAATCCACGTGTGCCACACACCGTCGCGGCAGAACTTCTTCTTAGCAATCAGCACGCAGTTCGAGTGAGCATGCTCCGATGCCAATGCGTAGTCGCCACTCACCCGGTCGCACAGCGCCGAGCAGAAGCCACGCACTTCCTCATGCCACGGTACGTTCTTCATGGTTAAGTCAGAGCCATCCGACTTTCCGCAGTACGTCACTGCCTTCACCTCAATGAAGTCTGGCTGGCCGATGTTGATCAGCTCAGCGTAGTTGTCCAGCTCCTCCATGTTGTACGACTTGACAAGAGTCAAACGGTACACCGTACGCTGACCCTTGTGCTTGAGCTCTTCCAGGCAGGCGAGGAAACGCTCCCAAAAGTCCTTGAACAACGGACGATCAACAGCACGCAGCGATTCTTTAGTAGCAGCGTCAACACTCACGTAAAGTTGTGTGATCGGATCGAGGGCAGCAATCTTCTCCGGAAACTGGGCGTTCGTAACCAGGAACGAAGAGATGTGGCGATTGTGGAGCTGCTTGCAGAACTCGTTAATCTGCGGGTACATGATAGCCTCGCCCACGAGTGACAACGCGCAGTGGCGCACCGTAAAGGCCTCATCCCATCGCGCAGGAATAAGCCCAGGAAGTCCCTTGAGCTCCTTGATCATGTTCTGATGGCGTTCAATCGAGCCCTTAACGAGGGTCTCTGCGTCGTCTGTCTTCCACCGCCACACACGTCCGACCGGGTTCTTGTGGTGACGCCAGCAGAAGACGCACTTGTTGGCACACGCCAGACTAGGAGTAGTTTCCATACACTGGTAACTCGTAATGCCGTAGAACGCGTGCTTATAGCAACCACCACGTCCGCGCAGTTGGTGCTTCGTCCAACGGCACAGCTTGACAGCACTGTGTGTACCAATGATCTTGTATCCTTCCTTCGTAAGAGCCTTCCGCTGCATCGGAGTAACCATCTCGCGGGACTTACTCGCAGCCTCGGACTCCTTCATTGATTTCCCGATATCCTCAACATCCACCATACCGCTGTCATCATTAGCGTTTTGCTTGGCCGGTTCTTCGTCATCCGAAAAGTCATCCACCAAAAACGTATCGTTCATCAGATCCTCCTCATTAAGTTCCACGGTTTCTCCGTTAGCCGCAGCTACTTCCGCCTTTTTCGCTCTCTTCTGACGTCTGAACTCCTTCTGTGAGAGCCACTCCTTCTTGTTAGCCTTATTAGCCTTCACGGGGCTGCCATTCTTCTTCAAGGCAGCAACGGCCTTCTCGGAGCTGTACTCACACATAGCAGCAACCAAGTTGTCCATCCAGACGTCGAACTGCTTGAACTGATCTACATTATCGTCACCGAGTCCCAGCGCAACAAGGGACGGAGAGCCGATATCGGACAGGTCCCGGTCCAGATTCTTAGCCGCAGTACCGTAGTCCTCGTCGTACTCGGCGTTGCCCAGTCCGAAGACGGCGTGCTGTACACCATTCAGCCAGCTCTTGGACACACGGAAGTCCTGCGTCATGTCTGTGATCCAGTTGCAGAACATCTTAGCGTCTTCAGGCGGCTGACCGTGCGTCCATGTGGACAGAATGGCCACCACGATATCCTCTTGCTCCAGGTTGTCCTGGTCGTAGTCCTTCATGTTCACAACGCTCGTCTGGAAGTGGAAACCCGAGATATTGAGCGCAAAAAGCGTCTTCTCGAGCGTATCAGCCATCGTCTTGGACGCACCCGTCTGCGTGCCGTACAGGATGCGCACAGTCATGGGCTTAGGCTCGTTGGCTTTAGCGGTCTCTTGCTGCTGCTTCTTCTTCTTCATAGCGTTACGCTTAGGTGACATCACAGCTGCATTGCTGTTGGGGAGTGTACGAGGGTGCGACTGCAGGTACAGCAGCACACCCACCGCCACGAGCAGGAGGCTCACGCCAGCACTAGCAGAAGGCGACAGCATCTTCCAGCAAATGATCGAGTGAGCTGCTCACCACCCGAACGGTTTAACGGAATCAGAGCCAAATCAGTTGAATCAGATGTCTCCAGGTCTGATTCCAGGAACGCGAATGGTTGAGTACCAGTTGAAATACCGGTATGTACCGCTGGCACCTGTGGCTGTGCTGCTCTCCCCCTCACAACCGTCTAACAAGCGCTTCGGATCCTCCTCTCTCGAGTAGACCAAGAGACCTCAAGAGACAATGGCCAGCAAGGGAACGTCGTTGTGGCGCATGGCGGGCGTGTCGTACCTGCAGTACGTGAACAAGTCGGCGGGTGTGCTCCGTTCGGCGCTCAAGGAGCCCGTCAAGAGCACGGTGCAAGCTCGCTCTAACGTCGAGTTCGCTGGCTTCAAGTGGGCCAACGGCGAGCGTGGTGAGCGCGTGGACATCGACTCGATCAAGACCATCGCTGAGGCATTCAAGAAGGCGTAAGCGACTGCTGTTGATGCGGTTGTTACCCACAAGATTTTCAAGAAAAACACATAGCGTCAAAGGAGTGCACTGGAAGGAGGAAGGACTACTTGTCTTTGGTGTTGTAGTTCTTCTGCTGGTTCCTGGCGAATGCCTAAATGCTTTGAAAGGCTCTTAGTGGCCGGATATGTTTTGGAAGTCCCTATGTTTTGACTTTGCGTTTGCTGTTGCTGAAGGAAGGTGTGTATTTGGGATTAATTTAATCAGCTACATGCAGATACAACCCACGAATAATGCAGACGACAGCGACTTCAAGCAGGACACACTAGCAGACGTAACTGGGCGACGCAACAAAGGCTGGTGGTCTGCGACGTCGATGAGTTAATGAAGATACGCCTCTCCATGCATTACACGGAGATAAGATGTACGCGCGTACTTGTGGCGTCGGTACGAGTCCTTGGCGTACTGGTAGCCCAACACCGGCGGTAGCACAACAACGGCAAGTCCTGCACCGGCGACAGCAACAGCAGCTGCAACTCCTACGATCGCTGTCTTGGTGACGACGCGCATTGGCGCCCAGCAGCCATACTTGCGGCTCTTGGACCGCAGGAAGCTCAACGGCAGGCACAATGTTTCGTCGTGGTTGTCCCATGGACGCAGACACGACCAGCAGAATTCTTGGTCACACTGGAAGCACTTCATGTGCGAGCACCCACCCTGCTTTTCGATGCTAGCATGGCAGCTTGGGCATGCTCGCACGTTATGCCGCTTCTTCCAGTGTCCAAAGCGCTTCTCCACTCGACGGCACGTCGGAATCTTGTGGAAGTCGCCACCACAGCGCATGCAAGACTCGTGTTTGCATGCCTGGCACTTGACGCGGCGTACAGTCGAATTGAGCGGCTCATTCAAGACGGCACAGCAGCCAGCACGCGGACAGAAACGAATGCCGACCTTCTGATTCTTGAGGAACTTCTTGTACTTGGCAAACGTGTTCGGCGACACCAAGGCTTCAATGAGCTCTTCAGGTAATGGACGTGTGCACTGCGGGGCGGGGCACACCATCTTCTTCTGCGAGACTTCGCCTTCCAGTACCTTGTACTCGATGTACCAGCGTGTACAACTGGCGCAGAAAGATCCGCAACACAAAGTGCACACATGTGTTTGGAGTGCATCCAGCTTGTCGAAGCAGATCTGGCACTCACGCCGCCGCGTCGTGTCGAAGCCGTCGTTAGCGCCGACTACAGCAACACTAGTATTGCTGCCAGCAACAGCAGGTGCAGACGTACTCATGATGGGAATATCCGGTCGTTCCGGTTCGTAGTCTCCTCTCTCGGAGTCTGGAGCTCCTCCGAGCAGCACACTGCTCGAGATGCTCGCTCGGAGCAAGGACGACGCGGTTGAGAAGGCTGCCACGCGGGCGTTGAGCTCGTCCAGCTGAGCAGCGTCGACTGTGGCTTCTTCGGCCTGGGCGAGGGCCCGAGCAAGCTGCTCTTCCGACTCTTCGAGCAGTCGCCGCAATGAAGCTGTCGACGAGGTGGAAGAGGACGATGCAGAGGAGGAGGAAGACGACGCTGGACGGCGGCGGATCGAGTGAGAATGAGATCGAGAGGAGGGGCGCTGCTGCTCCTGGAAGAGCTCCACCATGGTGCTCTCGTGCAGCAGTCGGATGGGGCGCGGACTGGGCAGCGACGGCGTGGGCTGCTCGTTTTCAAGCTTAGAGAGGCTTGAGCGCTCCGTCTTAAGGCGATGCAGGTGCGACTTGCCGCAGAAGGTTCGGCGGCGCATCGCGATCTCCATTCTCGGCTCTCTGGCGGCTGATGGACGGCGGAGGAGCAAGTAACTTGCTGCCCAGTGCAGAGATTCCGGTCTGAGAAGTGAGTCCGGCCATAAAGTTGCTGCACTTGACCTGAGTTCTTCACCAGTTCCATAGATACAACTTTTCTGTTTTTCAGGCGCTTTCACAGAAATCTTGGCACGCGTCGTTTCAACGTCAAAATTGGCGAAATAAATGTTACTTTCACTTGCATTTTGTATGTCGTGAAGTTCCTTGGGTTGAGGATGAGAAAAACTGAGAATAGTTTTGTGGAACGCTGTGAAATTTACTTTTTCGACGACGTTCTAGCGAAACGGGATAAATAAGCAATCGGGAGCCGCTATCAGTCTAATAATGTCGGCGGTGCTGTGGGTTGTTGCCCACAATTTGTGGAGCTTTCGCCCGCAGCTGTGGGCTCCGGAGCAGCGGAAGAGAGCAGCTCCGGCGGCTCCGAATCCTTTGTCGCATCGGCTGTGGCCTCGTCTGCTGAAGCGCGACGCCGAAGAAGCAGCAGCTTCACAGGTGGGTTGGTCGGCGCCAGGTCCTTCTTCTTGGGCGCTTTCTTGTCAGATGCAGCAGCTGAAGCTGTGGGCTTGGACGGGCTCCGTCGGACGATCGCCGACGATCCGCTACGTGCAAGTGGCGCCGTCTACATGAAGACAAAATTAATGTGATAATCAGATTAGATACCATGATTTTAGGAATAGTACAGCGTTTCCAGGGCGTACAGGTGAGACCAACGGTACCAACTTGACGTGGGGTATCGTCGCGCTATCGCTGCGAGCAATGTGGCCTTTTGATGGTGATGCAGGGACCTGTTCCGTATTGCGCGCTCTATAGTCGTAAAAAAGAAAACAGCGAAGACACAATTCCTCTGCGGGTTGGTCAGTCCGTACTAGAACTAGATAGCAGCCAAGAACAGATCGGAACGTACTTTTCAACAGCCTTCTCGGCCTTCAGCGCTTGAGCTTCGCGCTTCTTCTTCTCTTGCTGCAAAGAGTTCAGATAAAACACATATCCAGTCAGAAAAATACGAGGTCGTCAATGCTGTCGAAGCACGTGGCGTTTCTGATGCGTCAAGGCAAGCTCACCTTCTCCACCATCTCTTCGAAGCTTGTGCTGGTACCATATACTTCAGGCCCAAAGAGCGCTTCTAACGCCAACAAAGCTCCTCGACGGTGGTAGACAGTCACACCGTCGACACGCGTCTCCATCCCCATTTCGTCCACCGCTGAACGCAGACTGAAACCCAGTCCGAGGCCCAACACACTGGGGTTCTTCCCCTTGAAAGGTCCAAGTAACTGCAGCCGTGCCTTATTATCGAGCTTGATGACACCGTTTACTTGGTGGAACGTGAGTGGGTTCCCTGCTTCATCGAAACCAGGAAGTAGATTGGTCTTGTACCCAGCACCCCACACAATCGCTCCTGCAGACGCGTACGCTCTGTCAACGAGCGTCTGTGAGCCCTGTTGATTCACTTGGAAAAGTCTCACGCGTACTTCCCGCCCCGACGATACGTTCTTGTACAACCTTTTGGCGTCCTCGCGTAGTCCAGTAAAGGTATTTACACACCCAGATCGATCAACTCGAGTAGCATCAGCACCGTCGGCTTCAGCTTCTTTCTTCGAGCCATAGTAGCAGCGTATGGGCGATCGGTGCAAGATCATAATCTCTTTGGGGTTGAAAAATGTCTTTTTGGGAGATGCAGTGTCGCCACTTGTGCTTGTTAGAGTTGTGCGCTTAATCTTGACACTAGTAGTAGAAGCCATCTCACATTTTGTGATACTGAGAGGGGGAACTGGCACGGTGGCTGTCACAGGAGCTCCAATGCTGGCAACGTGTGGTATGACGAACGTCGTTTCGCTCTCTTCTTTGCTTTTCTTGCAGTCAGATACAGCCTGCTTCTTCGGACTGCCCGAAGTGGGTGAAGCTTTCTTAATCGTAACAGCTTTGGGGTCCACGAGCTTATTCAGGAGGAGCCACGCCACCGAGAAGGAGCTGTGCGACCCACCCACGATGCAGACTTTCCGTTCGCCTACTGGCTGTGCCAGGAGGTGCTGTTTGAGCTTAGCAAATCCATCCTCCCGTAAGCAGAAATCCGCAGCAAACAACTTGGAATGATACGCGGGATTGTCCAAAGACGGCAGCTCCTGTGTGCCTCCCATGGCCAGTATAAGATGCTCGGTATGAAGTATTACGGTTCTATCGCCAGCATTAGCCTCCACACGAATGAGCCCATTCTCCAGAGCTTCATACTTGGTAGCAGTCGTATTGAGTAGAATTTTGCTAGTCTCAGGAGCCTTGTCAGCAACTTCTTCGATCAGACACGCTCCAATTTGACGCAAGAAACGTCCGATTTCAGTGAGATTTCCAGGTGATGCACCGATCTCTTCCAGACGCTTGGCACTTTCATGAGCTCGCACCTTCTCCAAAAACGTATCCTTGATACTCTCAGGCGGATCTAGATCCGGCTTCTCGTCGAGAACACTAGCCAGCAGACCGCATGCAAACGTGTTCGAGTTGATGATGTATTCGCCTAAGTTGCCACCACCAAAGCTGCTGGCGTCACCAGCATGAAGGACTACGACGCCCATTTGCTTGAGATCAAGTTGAGTGCTCAACTCGTTGTCCTTCGCAGTACCAAACGTTTCAGGGTTGAGCAGTCGAGGGAGCAAACCTGCTCGCGCTGCTCGTACGAACACGCCGATACCTGCTGGGCCACCACCCACGACAACAGCCTTGTAAACCTCTGCGGCCGTGGTCATTTTCTTAGTCAAATTACTTGTTGACGCGCTGTCCAATTGGCAGGTGTGCTCCAGACCTGCAGCCAAGCCGCCAACGTCCTCGCATATACTTAGGAATCTATAAAAACGCTTGGCAAAGTTGAAGACCCACAAAGCGCACTACTGGCATTTACCTTCCTGGGCAAATATAGTTCATCTCGTCTTCCGTGTCTTGGATGGAGGTTGCGGTGGCCGTAAAGGCGTTGAATAGCTTGCTCGCAACTGTTTGTCGGATCCTAGTGGGGTGCGTAGAACCGATCGAACACTGGTTATGCGGGCACGAACACTGCGCGATATGGGCGTTTGCGGTGCTTTCGGTCGCTTTCTTTTCGGTGTCTTGATTCCTGGTAACCGTGAATTCGGATTTTTATGTCGCTGGATATCAAACATAGTCATAAAACTAAAGGGTTAGATAGATATAAGATCATCTAAATAAAGACAGAATAGACTTACAGCTTCCGCTTCGAGTCGACTGGCGAGCTTCTCTCGACGCGGCGTATCCTGAACTTCAAAGCTGGGTGTTCTCAGAACATGTTCTGCAATAGTCAACATAAGCACCAATTTTAGCAATGAATGGGCGCCCGATCTGTTAGCTCGTGGTCTGGTACTGCTCAGCGAACCTAAATTCGTTGGTGTAGCTTCAATGTCTCCCCATGTCATCAGCGGGCTACCATCCACACCCGGGGCAATAAGCGGTGTCATCGGAACTAATGAGTAGTCCTTCTGTGAAGATGAGGAGACTCCTTCACTCTCGGATCCGAGAAGCTATCAGAAATCCGTTAGATGTGACGTATGGGAAGAGGAAGAATGAGCGACTTACTTGGGTATCATCCGAAGAGAATCTGGAGTTCGAGTAGACAGTCGTCTTTATAGACCTTGACGGCAGGCCTGGATGGGCCTTGGAATCATTTTCGAGTAACAACTGGCCTTTAGAACGAGCTTCGACCTATTGACATACATGTAGTAGAACTGTAAGTGAAGCACTGCTGGCACGACTACACACATTCAAAGTTCATCTTCGAAGAAATTATGCACGTACTACTACGTAGTACTAACCTGACAAATATCTCGCGTTGCTTCCAGCTCAGGAGGAAACAGTAAGGGGTTTCTTGCCCGGTATTTCCACGTCTCAGGAGCACTTGGTCTGTCATCCTTAGGACCTAAAGCATCGCAGTCAGTCATAGGTTCACAACCGTCCCAAAAAACTGGTGTCAAACCTTTCGGTGCACAGGCTTCATCTGCGATCTGGCGCTGGTCTTTTGAAATCCACTCCCCATTCGTCAACAAGTGTAGCTTCGGATCGCCTTTTTCCTTGTCATCGTCGAATGCCCAATGATATCGTCGCTGATGGTCTTTCACTGCCTTTTCTTGAAGCTCAATGAACGCCTCATTGTCCTCGGAAGTGTGGGTGGCCACAAAGCGATTCAGTGTCATAGAAGCCTTGGTATCATGTTGAGCATTTCCATCCTGTCGCCTAGCAGCAGCTGACTTCGACAACTCCAGCGTTGGCGTAGGTTGGTCCCACCCTGTGTCGCTTGTACTGCTCCGCACTGACGCATTCCCTCTAGAGATTGCAGCAGCTCGCAGAGTTGTGTCTGTCCAAAGGAAAGGCCCTTCTTCTTTTTGTAGCAACTGAGGTTAAAAATTAAGAAAGAGCTCAGCTTGAGATGACAGAACAAGCCCGCCCAAGGCGATATTAAGGCGCTTTAGAGGATAGCGAGCGCACCTCAGTCTGCTCCTTGAGCTTGGGTATGTCTGGGAAGAAGTCTCGCTCGATGATCTGGCCTAACGCCTCCACGTACTCTTCCTCCTCGAGGACCACCTTCTTGCTCATGTTTGTCTATGAACAATCAACGAGTCCAGAAATACTTCGAAGTATTTGCAAATCTAGACAGAAAATAATTTCTTTGAAGTACCAGTATTTACCGAAAAACAAGAAGAAGACAATTACTGAAATACATTCTATTCGGAATCGTACATGTCATCGTACACGGCATGAGCTGCAGTAATGATATCAGCGAAATCTTGAGGAATTTCTTGCGTCACTGCGGACGTCGGAGCTGTGTCGTCCAAGAGAATCTCAGGCAAAGTACTAGACACAACCACTGCATGTGGAATCACGCAGGACAATGAGTCACAAGGTAGCTCCGAGTCTGGACCACACGTACACACAGCTAGACGAGGGTCATCTCTCTTGAAGTGGACGTCGTCAGCTCCAGGAAATGACGGGTTACGCACACGAAGTGTGTCCGCTGGAAGTCCGTGATGTACCGTTCGGATCCGGAACTCCTGGCTTGAACGAAGTAGCAGCAGCAAATCAGACGAAGACAGCTCAGTGTTGAGCTCAACGAGCACATAACGATGCAGCCGAAACAAAGAAGCTGATGGATCACAGATGTCCAGGAGCTTATTGATGAGCTCGTTCTCGTCGAAGTTTTGCGAACGAGCAGCACAGGTTTCAGTCTTGTCGACTTCGTTGACTTCGTTTTCCTCGATCTTGTCCAGTGGGTGGAATCTGCGGGTTATGTCGAAGTTTGGCTTGCTGTCGTTTAGACCCATCCCACCCCGGAGCTTCGGGATTGTTGTTTCGAAACCTTTCTTGTCATTGTTGTAAGCGGCAGGTACCTGCTGGAATCTGCGGATGATTTTGGGGCCTCCATAGATATTTTTGATGTCCATCTTGCCTCGACCATTCATTGGTTCTTCTTCATGAACCTCTTCCTTGATAGATTCCTCTTTGTCTTCCGCTAAGCGAGGAAACTGTTGACGAAGGACCTTGACTGGTAGCGTTTTGAACATTTGCAGGGATTCAGCGTCGTGGTCCTGAAGAATAGCATCCACAGGTATCGGTAGTGATCTTGATCGTGACTCATTCAATGTATCATTCTGTGCTGTTACACCACTTGGCAGGCTACACATTCAAATACCGTTAGATGTGTTACAATGACAAAGTAGAATTTGATGTATACGTACTCGGGCTGAACCGCGGTGCGGTACGACTTAGTCTGAGAACGGTAGAATGAAACCCGATGGGAAAACAGATCTCCTAAGCTGTTGAGCTGGAAAATACTCGCAGAATCAGAGCTTCCATCGCGTAGTGCACAAATGCCCGTCAAGCGCGTATACTCTCCACCATCTTCCATGCGCAAGTCCAATGTTGCATCAGAGGCAACAAGCTGCTCGGTACTCGATCGAGGGACGTCTGGGTATTCATCATCTTCCCCACTATAACGTAGTGACGTCAGTGACATCACTTTACCGCGTTTGCGTTTCCGGTTTCGCTCGAAAGGGAAGAGTGTCGTTACTTTGGGTCTTCTCGCGTTTGATATGATGTAACCTAGCAAGTATAACAGCGAAAAGTAAGTTGGTTAATACGTTTTGAGCTCCTCACGTTTGAAACAGCATTCTGAACCTCGTGAATCGCTGGAATTTCTTGACAAATCCACTTCGTCAATTGCTCCAAACGAAAAATCTTGCTCGCCATTGTAACTCGGTGGCTGCCTCCATGATATGAGAGGTTGTCTTGCCATCCGACAATCTAGGAGTTCAATAGAGACCCCTGTGCCAACCACAAACTGGAAGGGGTTACTGGAACGTTAGTCATCATAACAAGCTCTTATCAGTATGTGAATCACCAACAGAATAACGATTCAACTCGTACCTTTCTCGACGTCTCACGTCATAAATCGTAACAAAACCGCCTGCACTCGATACGTCAAACAGCAAGCTCGTGTGCTCCACAGGCTGTCGACGATCTAGAGTAGATACTGCGACTCGATTGGTTGCCCATAGTACACATGGGTGACTGGATGCGAGCAGAACAAGTCAGCAATTCGACTAGCGGAGCATAGCGCTATTCTGTCGTAACTAACCTGGCGTATTCACAGCGGAGAAAGCGATCTTGCATATGAAAATCCTTGGCGATAGTTTGAATCCCTCCCTCAGGGTCCCAACAACGAACTGTACCATCAACCGTAACCAAAGCCAGATCTGCTTCTGCGTGTGGACTTCCGGCTATATGGTTGATTATTCCAGGAAACGAGATTTTCGCCTTGGCCTGCATTTTGTGCATATTTTCAGGTGCAAGGCGAGCTGGAGCTGCGATAACAGTGCAGTGCGTATTACCACGTGTAGCTGCGTATATTTTCGCTGTGCTTGACGAATGATACGCATCCTTGCTTCCCATCACTGTAAACTGCCGGATCGGAGTGCCCGTTTCAATCACAGTGCTTGAGCTTGGCGGGTCGTCGTCCGATTCTCCTTTGCTATACCACGCGCAAGCTTGTTGCAGCACATGCCCGGTAGGATAGAACACCACGTGGCCATCGTCTCCGCAGTCAACCCCAGCAATCGCATTACCTTGCCACTTCGATAAATGACTACAATCCTCCTGCGGTCTGCAGCACACAATCGCATTAGTGTATTTCTTCTTTTTCAGTGTGCCAAAATCACAATGACAACAGCAACGTACGGGGATTCATTCTCCAGGTAGTCCATCATCAGGTCGTGGGGAACATAGTGGCGGTAGTTGGTTCGGTAATACGTGGCTTGTGCTTTCAAGTTGTCTTCCTTAGCAACAATCGACCAAATCGGTCTTAGAACCAGCTTCTCTGGATGATAAGGCCGCAGAAACGTGTAGCCCAGTGCGTTGCGCACATGCAGATGCATGACGCCGCTTGCGTCCACCGCACTGCCATTCCGGACAAAGCGTCGGCGCGAATCATTGACGAGGTCGGGCTGTAGAGGTACGTGGTCTGGGTCGGTGGCCGCTAGAGACACGCCCAGTCCATTGGCAGCTAGCGCCGGCAGTGTATTGGGATACACTGCGGTCGCCTCCATGTCAATTCTGCTGGTGTCCAATCCGTTGAAAATAATCGCGTATGATTGGCGAAAAATTAATCTCGCGAAAGGTCACGAAAAACTAATTGCAGTTGTAGCCATCTTGGGCGGTTGCCGCCGTTGAGCTGCGTCCGTTGCATTGCGCCTGGGGGTTTCCTGGGTTCTTTTTCCTGCTCTTCCACTGCTTGGGGGCATTGTGGTAACGAGCTCATTCCCCCATTTGCGAGGCCGCCACCAAGCGAGACGACACTACCGAAGAACCATTATCAAAAGATGCGGATCCCTGCCATTCTCGCAGCGTTTGCCTCGTTGGCATTGCTCCAATCGAGTTGCATTGGCAATGCAGCGGTGGCTACTGACTCCGAGCTGGTGATGCTTATTTCACTGTCGCGTCATGGTAGTCGCGCTCCGAACCCGACAGTCAAAGCTCACTGCCCCAACAACCTTCCCAATGTCGAGTCTTACTCTGTGCCGCTTGAGCAGCTCACAGAGCGGGGAATGGAGCAGATGGAGAAGGTTGGAGATCACATACGCCAGGTATATGTGGACGAGAAAGGTTTCCTGTCCCCGACGTTTAATGGGCCTGAAGACGATCCGCACTTCGAGGGGTATTTTCGAGCTGATGCTGCTTATCGATGCGGCCAAAGTGCTGTATCGATGGGTTACGGGCTGTATCCCGAGGGTACAGGCCCTGACGGATATCCGCGCCAACCGATCCCTATTTACATGCAGCTATTCGAGAATGAACACGACTTCACTGCCAATGGACCCTGCTGGCCGGTCATTTCCGGGAACAACAAAGTGTATACGAAAGGAAGAGCTGCGGTTGCAATCGAGAAGCACAAGAAGACCCTCGAAGCTTTGTCTAGCGTCTGCGGGAAGGAGTTCTACATCGGTAACGACCCCGTCACTGCCATTAAGGATGTTAACGACATGTTCCTCTTCGACCAGGACGAGGGTCTTGACCCGACTCCAGGTCTAACACCCGAACTGGTGAAGGACGTATCAGAACTCGCGTTCCAGCACCTGATCGAACGTCTCTATTCCACTCCTACTCAGATCACGGTAGCTATTGGGGGGTTCCCACAGCTTCTAGTGCGGAACTTGCGTGAGGGTGCTTCTTTGAATCGGGACCCGGAGAGCCCCAAGTACTTGTCGTATCACGGTCATCGCGAGCTGATGCACGGTTTGGGCTTCATGATGGGGATGAAATTCAACTTTGAAGGCTTTCCTCAATACAATGGCTCGACACCTCTGCACCCGGCGTCGACGCTGTTCTTCGAGTTGCACCGCAAGGGAGAGGATCATTTCGTGCAGCTCTTTGTGTGGTCCCCATTCAGCCCCCGTACGCCCATCAAGCTCGACACGTGCGATACCAACTGCCCTCTGAACGATTTTGCAGCGATCATTGAGAACCACATCCAGGCCACCGGTCCATGGCAGGATATCTGCGACTACCACCCCGTGAACGCACCCGTCAAGACTGTCAAGTCCATGAACGTGGTCGTGAATGACGCGACAATCGTCGAACCGAAGGCCGAGACGCAAAACGAGAGCTCGAGCGGGGCGTTGTGGTCACTTCTGACAGCTGGAGGACTGGTTGCTCTTGGTGCAGTCGGTGCCACAACGTACCAGCGCTACATGAACCGCCGAGGTTATCAGTCTTTGTGAAAGATACTTTTCATAAATCGAATTTGATTGGTTTAAATACCTAGAGAGTTATTTTCATTGGTTTAAAACTATTTGTCTCACAAGTCGGCTATCAAAAATCAATTTCTTTCGCGTCAGTGAAGAAAGGGAGGACCTTTTCGGAATGCCTCCGACGGCCACCTCCTTCTTACTGCAGGCGGCTCCATGGATCTCGCTGGATGTGCGACGAGGAAGCGTAGCGGACATATCGATAGCCGTCCCCTTAATCACGGAGCAGAAGGACGATGGCCCACAGGAGTGTTTACTGTGGCAATTTCAGCTTGAGCAGTACGATGTGGGCTTCCAGCTGCTGGAAAATGGGGCAGTAGTGCAGGATATGGGTCGGTTCAAGGCTGCAGAGGACAGTGACGCTGACCCCAATATAAGCACGATGGCACCGACGCATGCGTTGGAAATTGACGCTCAGGAACCAACGATGGAGGGCAGACACGACGATCTCAAACCTGAAAGCGTGTATACCTTGCGATGGGATAATTCGTACTCGTTAGTGCGACACAAACAGGTGCAATACCGATTTCTGGTGACATCCAACCGCGTAGTTGCAGCGGCCGAATTAGCGGTACAAGAGTCCCAAACACGTTCGCAGCGAAGAGCAAGGAGGGTGACCGCTGGATTGCCACTTCCTCATATGTCCAAGACATTAGCGAAAGAACGCGCAATGACAAACGAAGAGAGGAAGATGCTGAAAGAAACGTTGACGACAAGATTTGAGCAAGCGGTGATGGATATCGTGTCAATTTTCATCGCAAAACCTGACAATCCGCTGCATGAAGGCGCAGCTCGGCCCTTCATTCTAGCACTGGAAGATATCTTGTGCAATGGAATTAAGGTAAGGGGCTATGTGTGTATATCCGACTACCACATACAAGAGGAACTTATATTGTTGAGCTCGTGTAGGAGGAATTTTTGGATGTGTGGCCAGAAGCACCATTCTATGAGTTTTTACTGGAGACACAACAGGTTCTGCGCGATGATAACGGTATCGTATCAGAAGTCCAAGCAGGGGAACCCCCGCTGAATTTACAGTATCTAGGATGGAACAAGTCACGATCATTTATTTTTCTAGCGTTGAACAAGGGAATTCTCCAGCGTGCTTTCGAGGTACGGATTGCAGTGTTTGCTTAAATAGCTGAGCTAATTTGTGCTGTCGCGATAGAATTTGAGCAAACGGAGGGTGGTTGTGGAGAAGTACTACGAGCCTAGTGCTCTGTTGTACAATTATGAAGACGCCAGGAGAATTTCCGAAATCCTGAGCGCTTTAAATGGTGTCACCTTTTTATTTTCCGCATACCCGCCAGACGAATGTGACGAAGACGATAAGCCCCCGTTTCCGCGGAACCTCAGGCAGTGTGCTCCAGAGGTTTCACTTTTTGGTAACGAAATATCATTTCTAGATAGTGTGGAAGGTGATAGCAGTGTGGTGAAGTTTATTGAAGGAGACCTTGACGAAATCAAGCACCTGGATGGTTGTACTGTGCCTCGGCACAGTCTTCATGGTGAACCATTCGAAGACATCATAATCGGGTACGTTCATGAACAAAAACAATATCCTGTGAAGTTGTTAGTTTTCTTTAGCGAGTTAACAACTGCACACTATTACAGGCGTTCGTCGTGTGAATTAGTCTCGCTGTCCAGGACTGAAAATGCCAACATTTTGTTAGCACAAGTTCGACTACAAGCGCAAGACATTATGCTTTCTATCGCTACACCTGACGGACAAGACGTGACGAAACCGGTGTGTCTATCAGCGTCGGATGAGTGGGTGGAAATTATCATACGCTTCAAGGTCAGCCCGGTCGCCGAACTGGCTGTGAAGCTGGACAATTCGTATTCGATGGTTCGATCGAAGCAAGTGCAGCTACGTTATAAGTCTGTTACTACGTTTGCATACGTGACATCTTGGCAAGGATGCTTGGAAATGGCACGATCTATTTCGTGGAATCACGCTTCACATTATGGCAGTGAACGTTGTGCTGAATACATGGCATCACTGCACCAAAGAGAAGAAACCGAACTAACCCTCCAGCGACAGCAAAGCGGAGCAACCGAGGGTGGTCACGACAGGGATGAGGGGATCGGATTTCGGTCCTCGCTTCTCGCCAAACCTGTGTCATATATTGTTGGAGGCCTTCTGTCAAACGACGGTAATGTTGAGGCCTGCGACCAATGCCTGACGCCATTTTCCTTTTTCAGTCGGCAAAACGAATGCCCTTGTTGTAAGAAAATCGTGTGTGTTCCGTGCTCCCGTCATCGAGTTCAAGTCAGCGGAAAGGGCCCCCAGCTGAAAGTTTGTGACGGGTGTTTCATCAAAGAAAAGGAAAAAGAGGTGAGAGCTTTAAAGTCAAGATTTGAGCGTCAAGTACTAATCACTCATGATGTAGCGGAAACGAAATGCTAGCGAGCGCAAGGGAAAAGGTTCCGATGAAGACGGTGAACGTCCGGAATATACGATGCTTCGAAAAGACTCTGCTATGAACAAATACTTCAAGATGCTCAGCGTCGGTGTTCCGACGAGCGGGGTGGTTCAGAAAATGACTCAAGACGAGATGCCGCCAGACAAAATCGCTGTTTTTTCCGCCGGTCCAAATGTAAACAACACTTCAATCACAGCAAGAGCGACAAGGTATTATGTGCACGATAAGAGTTGTTCGATGCAGGACTCACATTCTGGTGTACGATGTGGTGTAGAGAACGATCGGGAAGCCGTGGTCTAAACCGACGGGATAGCACATTCCGAAAAGTGTATTGGACTAGCTTGGAGGAAAAGAAAGCCAACGAAACGATTTGGGCACGAGTGACAGCACGGCGGAAGACTGCTCCAATTACGTTATCCCCGCAAGATTTCCAGGATCTGGGATATCTTTTTGGAAATCGAACCGCATCGCCACCTGTCCTGTCCAAGACAGTTAAAAGGACAAAGTTTTCAGCTCTTGACTCACGGAGATCTAACAATATTTCTATTGGACTCAGTCAATTCAAGGCCATCGGGGGACCAAAAGCCATATTAGCCGCATTAAAAACTTGTGACTTCGAGTTCCTGACAGTCGATCGCTTGACGAATCTACTGGACATCGCGCCCAACAGCGTCGAAGTGAAGCGCTACACCAACTTCAGAGGTTCTCGGACACGACTGGAACCTCCAGAAAAGTTCCTAGTGGACATGTGCGAAATTGACCGAGTGACGGGGAAGGTAAGAAGTGCCTGACATTCGAGCTGTCGTTTGGAAACTAACTACGCTGTGCTTCAGATCAATGCGATGCTTTTTGCTTCACAATTTGAACATCAGCAGCACGAACTGTGTAATCGCGTTAGAGTGATCATTAAAGCCTGTTACGAGGTTCTGCAGAGTGAACGTCTTGCTCGGTGTTTCGAATTGGTGTTGACGATTGGAAATCTACTAAACGCTGGTACAGAACTTGAAGGCGCACAGGGCATCACACTTGCATCTCTTTTAAAGGTACGTTGATTCGCTATGCTGTACAATGTGATAAAGTGGACTGAATACGTGTATGCTACACCTGACAGTTGTCCGAGACAAAGGCCGTCGACCAAAGTATGACACTGCTGCAGTTTATTGTCAAACTTATTCACGTAAGTTTAGCTTCCTCCAGTCTGTGATAGCATCACTCTAATAAGTTAACTGCAGGACCGAGGAGAAGGTGATGTGTTACTGTTCATTAACGATCTCAGTACGTTGGCCGAAGCAAGGCGATTCTCCAATGTTATCTGCGATTCTCAAGCTCGAACTCTGCAGCACGAAATAACGAAGCTCGAACACGAGATTGAAGAAGACATGGTGGAGGATTTGAAGCGATTTAACAAAGCAGAGGCAATTCAGAAGCGCAAGTTCGAGCAGGAAAAGCTCCAGCCGCATCAGCAACTCTCGTCCAAGATGTTGCAAAGCAATGGAGTGTCAAACAGTTCGCTAGATGGGAGCTCGGATTCTCGAAACGCAATGCTGGATGCAATTCGACAAAGAGCTGTAAGCAAGGTGATCAGTGCAGAGAGCCCAACTGAGGTAAATCAACCTGCACCGATTAATCCACACACTGCTATGTTAGCTGCGATCCGCAACCGTGAAGGTGGTCTTGAAGCAAAGCCTACCGCAGGACAACCACATGAGGTAAATCAAGTATCAACCGCGAGATCGCCACTTCTAGCTGCTACCAGACAACGTGAGCAGCCGACATCGAAACCTCGTTCAGCCCTACTGGAATCCATTAAGCAACGGGTTGCAGAAGATATTCAGCATTGCTTGAAGGCTAGTGGTGACGGTTCTAGCTCGGTGGACGAGAAGTTTGAGCCACGACAGTACAAGATTGAGAGCAAGTTCATCCCAGTTATGAGAGCACGACTGATGAATATCAAAGCAGCGTATGAAGACATCGAGATGGAGATAGAGACTTTGCACTCCGTGTGGGAAGGCACGGCTCGGTATCTGGCTGAAGATCCTAGTGGGTCATCGACTGAGTACGTCTTTGGTCTGCTTAACCGGTTCCTCCTTGACGTCCGAGTCGCGAAGACTCTGCTATTTCGCAAGGGAATCAGTTTCTCCAGTGAAGCGAATGCACTTCTTCCCCACGCCTGTAAGTTGATGTTTTTTTTGTCGATTGGGTAGCCCAACCGTGGTTTTTAACGTCCAGAGGTTGTTGTACGTGTAGATGTTGGAAGCATTGTCGCGACCAAGTTCGGATCTGGAGTCATTACAGCGCTCCGAGTTACCGACAAGCGCGTCGAGGTAAAATTTCCTTGGAGTAGAGAAGCCTATCTGGCACCGTCCTCCATTCTGTCAGCTGGTAGTTTGGTGCGGTGTCGTCAATGGGGGGTGGGGATTATCCGCGAGACGTGCTACGATGTGGGCTTCTGCGATGTTCGGTTTTCGTTCGGGTATGGGAAAGTTCGTGTCGAAGATTTGGTGCTGGAAACGTCATCAAACCGAGAGCAACTGCGGCTTGATTTGCTCAGTTACGGCTTCTTCATCGGTGATCCGGTCATTACGCCGTTTGGATGTGGCCATGTCCAGTCCATTCGTGGAAAACCTCAACGCTCCAACGTTATTCTTTCTGTGGGCTTGTTATCGTCGGATCCTGAAATGAACGGCGGAGAACGTGTGTTCACGACAGTTGCATTTGTGCCGGCGACTCATGTAAAACGAAACTATTGATCGCGCTGTTGCCAAGTGTAGTAGAGTTTTTGATTCTTCTTCTTTCATACAACCAACAAACGTAAACGACATACGTGTTTTGTCAACTAAACAAACTGAATCGGCGTTATATTTTGTCTGAATTCTAATCTGTCTAAGTGCGTTATGTTTTGTCGTCATTGAATTTGTCTCGCGCCAAAACCCAAATTAGCGAGCTCCGACCACCATGGGAATTAAAGGACTGATGAAGCTGCTGCAGGAGGAGGCTCCATCCTGCATCAAGGAGGTGGAGAAGATGTCGGCTCTGGCTGGACATGCGGTGGCTATTGATGCAAGTATGGCGCTGTACCAATTTCTCATCGCCATCCGCTCGGCCGATGGCGGTGGTCCTTCACAGGCTCTGACCAATGCAGAAGGAGAGGTAACTTCTCACCTTCAGGGAATGTTCAGCCGCACTATCCGCATGATGGAGAACGGACTCAAGCCTGTGTACGTGTTCGACGGAAAGCCGCCGGTCATGAAGAGTGGCGAGCTGGCCAAACGCAGCGATCGTCGCCAGGAAGCGCAGAAGGCTCTCGAGGAGGCTACGGAGAAGGGCAACGCCGAGGACATCGACCGCTTCAACAAGCGTCTAGTACGTGCCACGCCGCAACATAATGAGGACTGCAAGGAGCTGCTGAAACTCATGGGCGTGCCGCATATCACTGCCCCATGCGAGGCTGAAGCTTCGTGTGCTGAACTCGCCAAAGGAGGACGAGTGTACGCTGCTGGCACGGAAGATATGGACGCTCTGACGTTCGGTGTGCCGGTACTGTACCGTCGTTTGACGGTATCGCCAGCTAAGAAAATCCCGATCCTGGAGATCCGTCTAGAACGTGCTCTGCAGGAGCTGGAGTTGACTCATGAACAGTTCGTCGACCTGTGCATCTTGTGTGGGTGCGATTACTGCGACTCGATTCGCGGAGTCGGTCCCAAGAAGGCATTTGCAGGTATCAAGGAGCACAAAAGCATTGAGAACTTCATTGAGGCGTTGCAGAAGAACAAGAGTAAGGGTGTTGTCATTCCGGACGAGTGGCTCGGAGAGACCCCCATCTACAAGAACGCTCGTGAGATGTTCCTTCAGCCAGAAGTTGTTGACCCTAAGGAGGCAGAGCTCAAATGGCGTGACCCACAGGAGACTGAGCTGCTAGACTTCCTTGTCAAGAAACATGGTTTCCAGGAGGACCGTGTGCTGTCGGCTATCACCCGACTGAAAAAATCCAAGAGCACGCAGTCGCAGAAGCGACTCGACAGCTTCTTCACAGTGCTGCCGAGCGCTGGAGGTAGCGCGAAGAAACGTAAGGCGCCTGCTGCCAAGGGTGGCAAGAAGGCTGCCACTGCGAAGAAGGGCAAGAAATAGGTCCAACAACCACGGTGCTACATTTTTCATCGCTCCAAATTAAACAAGATCACCTTGCCTTATACATTACTTCGAAGGACTATGGTGGGGCTGCTACGACAGCTCCATTCGCTACAACAACTTTGGAAAATTAAATACTATCGGCACGGCAATACAATAGAAGCGCCACGACGACAAAAGTTAGTGAGGCGACTTCTTTCCGCTTCAGTGGGGATTCCATCGCTTGGAGTGTTCAGCAAGCCACACGAGACCATGGCAAAGCATGGTCAATACGAAGGCCACATCCGAGCGCGAAGATCCTTCTGCCCCCTCGTGAAAAAAGCGAAGGAGACCCGCTGCATAGTTGGAGAACGCGGGAATCTGGTAGACGAGTGCAAGCTGCTGGTTGAACGCACGGGCACGTTCTGCTCGCTCCATCTCGCTGCGCACAGATCCGCACTGCTCCTCCCGAAGGTTTTGGACCCGAATGACCGTAACACTCTCAGCTTCTTTGCAAACTGCATCTATGAACAGGTCGCCATCGATGCACGCATTTTCCGAGTCCTTAATTGAAGCCAATACGTCGTGGAATTCGACCAGACCCAGTAGTGTCGGTTCCATTCGCCTCAAATGAGCCATGATAACAGGAAAAACGAAAGACGAGCCTTCTGTGAAGATACAGTCAAAAATGCGGAACACGGTCTCACTAGGAAAAGTCGTAGTGAACAAACACAGCAGCCATTGCGAGCCCAAGAGCTCCAACGGAAGGCCAACCTCCGACGTAAATTCATCCAGTTGAGGAAGTTCCTCCGCGATCAACTGCTTCAGCACTCGCATGTCCCTTTGGATATCGCCCATCGCTGGGGAGTAATACCCCGGGTACAAGTCTTCGCAGAAGACACTCAAAAGCCAAAAGACGTTTTCTTCGTCTGCCATCAGCATCAAAAACGCCACGATAAAATTCAGTCCCTGACAGTAGCCAATAGTTGAGTTGCGAAGGGAATATGCTCGGAGAATGCGGCGCAGCTGATTACGTCCAGACTCGGAGCACACAGTCGTTCCCGAGTGTCCAAACGTACGATCAATATCGAGCTCAATTTGGCGGAATGTGTCTGTCTCCATTGTCTCGGCCGACTTCACGAGGTTCGTATAATAGTTCGGCCCCGCGTTTGCTTGCTTCTCGCTCGCTCCGGAAAGATTCATGTACGCGCGTTCTCGCAAGTGGCGCGGGATTCCAGCTCGAGCAAACTGAGTAAGGAGCGTTTTCTCCTCGGTGTCCTTTTGCTTAAACGAGCAGCGTCGTAGACGCTCGGAGAACTGAGTATCATACAGCTTCGTCCAGTCCTCAACACGTCTCTCTTCTCGACAATCCTGGTAGGAACGCAAGTGCACCCAGTCCTCTCTAGCCGATTCCGGAATGGTAAACCCGTAGAAGTCGTTCATGGGCTTTGCAACAGAATGACTCACATGCTCCTCAAAAAGCGTCTCTCGATCCTGTGCCATGAGCGTTCGTTTCGCTCGTTCATACCAAATAGTGCGAATCCGCACTTCTCCCGTTCTCGTCCCGCCCAAGCTGTACCACGAATCTGTCACAACTCTCGATGGCTTGCACAACAAGCTCGAGTTAATCTCCACGACGCCAAGCATTTCGTCTTCAATCTTTTCCGCTGCGGTGGTTGAATCGTCAATGATCACCGGTCTGACGTCACCCTCGTCAATAAATTCACTCTCGTCCTCGTCTTCCTCCTCTGAAAGTGTAACGACATCATCACTATCGCTGTCATGCACCCCTTTCCAGCCATTCACGTCTATCAGTGGCTTAGGCACGGCTGTTTTCCTCTGTTCTTTTCCTGTGTAGCTTGCTTGGCTTGTGGCTTTCTCACTCACTTCCTCCTCAGACAAACTGCTACTGCTGGACGGGAACATGTCAAAGAAGAAGTTTTTCTCGCTAAAGAGCTGCACTCTCAGGCGCACACTCGCGGGCTTAGCCGGCACTAGGAACTCGACCACATGGCCCCACGCGGGACTGTTAGAGCCCGTAACAGTGGAGGAGCGGAAACTGGGCGACGCAGCCAGACGCAGGCCACCACTGCGTTTCTTGGGCTTGACATCGCAGAGCCCTACGACGCAGTAGGCGTCCACGGACTGGGGACTCTCGAGGTTGCGAGCGCCCACCACCTCCACACACAGTCGCTTTCTATCCATCAAGCAGGCACGCCAGATAGTGAGATACCAGCACTTATAGATACCGTTTCATACAAAAAGGAGGATAAAAGGCGGCTCGTACTGGTGGCGCATGGAGAAGAGCGGATCAAGGCGAAGCAGCACCAGCCACTACAGTAATAGCAAGGCGATAGAGGGCAGAGAATCACGTTGTGACAAAGTGAGCAGCAGCGAGAGTTCTTCAAGGTGCGACCTGGCGTCTGGTCCGGGCAGTTGGACGGTGGCTCATCTGAGCCATGGCAGAGACAGATGTCGGTACACTGTACCAACTGTACCCATTCCGTTGCAACTTGTGTCTAGTCGACAATTCAAAATTACACAAGTCGCAAAATATGAAGGAGGAAATGCTGCGGGCGTTGCAGCGTGTGGCGGACATGCTGGTGGGCAACTTCACTGTGTCCTTCCAGAACGAGCTGCGCTTCATGGTGCGGACTGTGGGTGCTTGGGTGGATACAAACTGTTAGATAGATTAATCGTGTGTGGTTTGGTAGGCGGAAGCGGCAGGATCTTCGTGCGCGACGGCCATGAAGGCGCAGGGCGTGCCCATGGCTCAAGCGGTCAAGCACACGGCAGGCGCAGTGGCACGACTCTAAGCGCTGAAGCTGAGGTGTGACGAACACTGCAACGACTAGAGAAAAGGCATGGAACGATGGAAGAAAGATACCAAAGTGAATAATATAAGCGAACTACTTCAAGTAGCTTCAAGCAGGCGTCCACACGTCGATCGTTCGAGCACTTGTCGTGACATCAGTCGAATTATCCACGCAAGGGCGTCGACATTTTCACGTTGCTACCACCAGCGGTCCATCGCAGAAGCACGTCGGTTGTAGCCACTTCGGTCTGCGCAGCCGCAATTCGACGCTGAAGCACCACCAGTTTCTTCTCGTACTTGCTAGCTGCAGTTGCACGCGCCTTGTCCAGCCGCTTCTTCGTGTAGATCTCGAAGACAGTCGCCAGGAGCCGCGCCTGCAGTAGCACATTCTTGCTCTGGGTGCTGGTTTGGATAGCGGTGGCCAGCATTTCCTCGCCCTCCTGGACCTTCCCAAAAGCCACCAGTTGCGGTCCGAACAACACCATGACCTCGGAAGTGATTTCGCAACATGGTGCGATTGAGTTCATGTGGTCGAGGGCCTCAGATAGGAGCGAGATCGTCTTCGGACGTAGATCTTCCAGTTCAGCATGCTGTGTGAATAGGGGGGAGGTGGTAGCGGCATTTCGTTTTTCCTCGATTGACGTCCTTTCCGTGGCCCACATCCACTTGACCAGCGCGAGATCGTACTGCAACGAAGGGTGTCATGGTTAGAGTAGTGGATAAAGAGTAGCTATTCCACCTTGGATCCTCTGTACCTTTGCTCTTAGCTCCAAACTGCAGCATTTTTTCACCTGGTGGCGCAAGCCGTCTGACTTCAAGAATTTAGCAACCCACTCCAGCAGCACCCGGCTAGGATAAATCTGCTTGACCTGCACACCGGTAAAATTACTGTCGCTCGCTGATAGAAGAGTAGCCGCTCCGCAGCAATACGTCGCAGCATCTAGTACGTCGGTCCACACGTTCAGATATGTATCCGAATAGGACGTTGCTTCGGTTGTGGGCCATGGCAGCACCTTGTTTACAACGTAGTTTAAATGAGCGATGGCGTCTTTGACCTTTCCGATCGCTGTAGCATACTGCGCAATTAAGCAATCAGAAATTAGTATCATGCCATGCTAACCAAATGTCATCATGCTTGGTACCTTTGCAATCAGGGTGTGGCAGCGGGCGAGGAAAACACGATAAAGTATGGTGCGCTCCAATTCAGGCTTGTATGTCGCGAATAGCGTAGTCATCTGCACAATACTAGCCCCCATGTCTGCGTAGCGACATTGTACGCCCAGCAATCGACAGTAGACGTGGAGCATGTCGAACAACGTCGCTATGAGCATGGATCGTACAGCTGAACGCTGTGTGTGTATCTTCAAGTTCGATTGAGCTGCGAGGATGGTGTTCATCGCTAGATCAAGCGCCGCTTTGGAGTCCGAACATTCGACAACAGCAACTCGCATCGAATCCAGGATTGTCTTCAGGTATGTTTCCTTCATATCGCCTGCAGATTTCTCGCCACTCTCAGTTCCAATCTCCCGAATTAAGACCTCGACTTGGTCTAGCAACGGTGCCACTTTCGTTCGCTTTCCTGTCCTGTTTAGAAACATTAAAGTGGCAGGCGCGTTAAGAAAAGATATCACAACGTCAAAAAGCTGATCACAAACAAGTTTACCTCAAGTAGTAGAATCCCGTGATAATTAAGTGGTGCATGCGGAAATCTGGCGAGGCCGGTTGCTCAAGCGCCACTTTGTCAAAGAACTCCTGGCCAAAGACAACCAGTTGGTCGATCTCTGTGGTGCTCGCTGGTTGGAACGACGAGATTGCAGTATGACAAGTCACTTCCACCAGCCACAACTAATACAAACAGCAACAACAAAGCAAAATCATCCAAAATTGCGGTCAGAGTTGCAACATGCCTGCATCAAAACACCCAACGCGATATCTTACCAGAAATGTCTTGTCTACATAACTTGACACTGTGGTTCGCAAGTACTTTAGGTTCTCTGCAAACCTGTTGCCACTGTCGCCGTCCTTGGCATACTTAGCCATGGTAGTTGCAGAATGCATTTTCACCAAACAGGCCTTCAGTTTGACTCCAAAATACTCCCGAAATTCAGTGGCCAGGCCCTGGTCTTTACATTCTGCACAGATCTTCAGCCCCTCACACAAAATCTCCAGCATCCTCTTGTCCTTTTTCGGCCGGTTGGAATTCAACTGCTGCTGTAGCAGAAACTTGGCCTTCACTAGCCTCAACTTGCTTTCGTGCTACAGGTCAAACCGCAATGATCAGTCAAGAACCTATGCACAACGCGCAGCACAGTTTTTTCCACTACTTACGTTGCAAGGAACTTGTCGTGCAATGGCAGTGTCTGCAGAGTAAATGCACTTCTCCGTCTGAGTCACCCGGCGTGACCACAATTCTCGATCGTCCGCCTTCCGACTGTTACTGCAGGCCGTGCTGCAAAGCTCAGCTAGTAGGATGTTCGCTTGTAGTAAAATTCCTTGCTCTTCAGCACTTCGAGCGCTGCAATCAAGTGCACAAAGAGGCTAAATGGGCATAGCAGCTGAAAGTTATCCTCTCTTCTTGTTGAGACTTTACGATTATTTCGTCACTTAAGCTTACCTCCAAGCACTGCGTTGCCTGTGTCGTCAACTGCTTTTGTGTCAACAAACACGCCAGGCTCCAGAGCTGCCGTACGTCCTCAGAGAGCAGCTCCGCGTGCAAGTCTCGGCTTACCGCCATGTTTCCGCACTGAGGTGCAACTTTTGATAGGTCACTAAACCGAGGAGATGCCCTAATGACAAACATTTCTGAGTTCAAGCAGCGATGGAAGCGGCGTGGGTCTCGCTGCTTGCGGGGGGTAGCGACGACAACAGCGGCTCAAGGGACGAGGAACTGGGTGTTGGTGCGGCTTTCCTTGTCGATGGCATCGTGTACGCTCTAGTGGGAGGTGCAGCAGGCGTTCAACTTGTGCGTAACTGCTGTCGATATCGCCCCTGGACTGTGCAGAAGATGATCCATGTGCTCATGTTCTTCGCCACGCTCGGTAACATCCGATTAAGTATCAGGGCATTGCGGCAATATGGACATTAAGATGTTATTTTGTGTACTGTATGTGTTGCAGTACGCTCTGTTTTCTTGGCTTTGGTGGGCTCCGACTGGTGCGACGTGTTGTCGGGGAAGGTCAGCGAATCCAAGTGCTCTATGGGCGAGCGAGATCTGTTCTACATCTTGGACCAAGTGCCGATTTTGGCGTTTTTCGCTACCTACGCCTTGCTTGTGCAATTCTGGGCGGAAGTGTATTACAATGCAGTGGACAATCTGCCAGCTCTGACGGGCGTTGTCAAGCCTGCGATCCGATGGTTCCTTGTGGTAGGTCTGCAGTTTTGTGAAGATACACATGTGCGTTGTTGCTGACATTGTAAGCTTGTAATCTGCTTGTGCAGATTATCCTGCTTATCCAAGGACTGTTTTGGATATTTTACGCGTCCGTGTGGCGGAATGAGCGTACGTTTCTTACAAAAAACTCGCTGTGTTACGTATCAAGGTTTGATGTCTATGTTGTAAACAATTGCAGGAGCGTTCTTTACAAGATCACAAGCGATTTTGAACATGGAACTATTCCTGATTATCGCTACTGGGTTTATCTACTTCGGGCGGAAGGCCTACATTGAGCTACGGTAGGCTACTGGAAGTAGAAATACGCGGTTTATTTCCTTTTGTTAACGGCAACTGTTGCTTATACGTGTAGATCCGTGCCGGTGGAGCTCGGGATCCGTTCAAGAAAGCTTAAGGAGCTCACGATCATGACGACGGTAGGCACATCATGCTTCATGACTCGGTGTGGGCTGCAAATCTATTTGTCTACGGAGAGAAAGCAGCTACATGACCACAGCACGTGGTTTGTAGTCGTGGTCTACTACGCTCTGCTGGAAATTGTTCCGGCGCTGTCGGTGTTGTACTTTAACCGCCGCCTTCCTCCTCGTCGGAGACCTGGTGGCCTCTCTGCAACTTCAAGTCCCATTCGAGGTGGCAGACTTTTCTTTGGCAAGGGTATTGGCGCTGACAACACACCCAACGGGGATCCGTTGAGAAAGAGTCTACTTCGCGGATAAGTGGATTATTGCCGTGCAAGGCATACACTTTTGATAGCTGGACTGTTATAAGTGGTCTGACGCTTGTAGGATGCATTTGCAGGATATAATAACCAATATATCGAAGTAACTAACGAGTTGACAGAGAGATTCAGCAATGCAGTGCGCACGTCATGATTTCATATTCACATCAGCTTAGCACTACATGTACATGTAGTGAATTGCCAAGAGAAGGGGCCGAAACACTGCATTCCTCTTCTTGATCTTACTGTTCACCCGACACTTCCACAAGTAGTTCGAGCATACGGTCGTTCTCCTCGCGCGATCCGATGGTGGCACGAAGGCAGTCGGTGAGCAAGTGCTGATTGCCGCGGTACCGGATGACCACACCACGGCTAGCCATTTGCCGATAGACTGTAAGCGCGTGCGGAATCTGACGAGACAAAGGGTCGAGAAGATGTAAAAACAAAACGCGAATACTATAACAACTTTGGTCGACACGTACCTCGAACAGCACGAAGTTGGAGTCCGAGGCGTAGATGCGACGTACAAACGACAGCTTCTGCAGCTCCTTGATCACTCGGTACTTCTCCTATAGGTAACGAAGCACGTCACATCATGGCAACCAAAATTAGTGATCATTCCCTGACCTTTAATTTCAATGCCCAATACAAATGGAAGCATCGTATACCTCCTTGATAAGATTCACATTCTTGCGCAGGTCATCCAAATTCGAAAAAGCCTTTCGCGCGACATCGGATGTGAGCTTGCTAATGTTGTACGGAGCCTTCACGTTGTTAAGCACTTGGATCAGTTTTGGGTTGCCGAAAGCAATGCCCAGACGAATGCCAGCAAGTCCAAAGCCCTTCGAAAGCGTCTGCAGCACGATCAGCCTCTTGTGCTGGTTCACGAGTGTGCATAGGCTGGGGCTGTCAGCAAAATCAATGTAAGCCTCATCGACCACCACAAATCCCTTGTACTTCTGGAAGACAGCCAAACTTGTGTTAGAAAAAGAAAACGAGCAAGACTGCAAACTTAGCTATCAACCTTCGAGTTTAGAATGGTCTCCACGTCTTTTAACCGCAGTACATTCGCCGTGGGGTTGCCAGGGCTGCAGAGGAAGATTACTTTCGTGGACGCAGTGGTAGCATTCAGAATCTGCAGGGGGCACATGTACGAAATCGATGAGAACGAGATCATAAATGGGTGAGAACTTTTCAGGGACGCACCTCCTGCGGGTCAATGTGAAATGCTGGCAGCGGGAGGTCTGGCTTCAGTCCCTTCAAGTTATCAGCCGGAGCTTCGATTTGCAGCGGGACCGAGACAATACCAACATCGTGGATGTTGGCACACACGCTGTACATACCGTACGTCGGTGGTGTGATCAGAATATTGTCCACCCGAGGTGTGCAAGCCACGCGAATGATGAGGTCAATGGCCTCGTCACTTCCGACGCCCAAGAACGTGTTCGCCTGGCTGATCTTCTCGGTAGAGTTCTGGTTTCTGCATTTTCACGAAAATTAAAACAGTTAGCACCTTGTCCGTCTCGAAATTTGAGCTCCAGTTGACTCACCTGAAGTCAGTGATAACCTTCTTCAACTCAGGCTGGTATGGACACGGGTAACGCTCCAATTCCATAGCCTGAAGCTGTTCGTGACCCTGTAGGGGAGGACCCAAGCTGTTCTCGTTAGCATCCAGCAGGATACCTACACACCAATTCAATAAATATCAGATCGACCATGAACTATTATCGCTCTGAGGGTATCATAGTCCTTGCCTTGGTCGTAGTCATCACGAGCACAGCGGTACGGCGTTAGTGCCAAGATGTTAGGGCGGATGAGGCTCTCGACCTCGTCAAGTTCCTGGGCTGGATTCTGCTTCGCCTTGGTGCTGGCGGCACGAAGCGCTGTAGGCTGAGCCTTGCCCAGCAGGTACCCGACACCCAGACCGGCAGTCACGCCCAAGGCGATGGCGCTCTGCTTGTCCATCGTTTTCAACGTGTGGAGCGCGAAAGGAGTTTGATAAGAATTGCGATTGGCGTGTTTGCAAAAACGCTTTTTGGTGGATAAAGGAACCATACATTTACCAAGTGAAAAACTTACACACACAACAGAACATTCCTGTGGCATTGAAAACATCTCTATCAAGGTTTCCACGTGTGTAGTTGGTTTCATCTTGCCTAGCTGCTAATTTCACCTCAGTTGATGGGCAGAAGAATTCGACCAAAGGCGTAGGAAAGGATTCAGCTGAAGTTTGTGGTAAATGACTTGGTCAAAAGTTACACCCGTTTTACCGTTAAAAAACTACCAATGTGGCCAGCTCGAGAGCATGGCGAAGTTGAGGCGATTCCGGTGAGCTTTCTAGCGAAGTTTGTGAGTAGCATTTGCACTCGCAAAGTGTCTGCTCCAGCTATCGTTAAAGAAATTAGACTCATTTCACATTTCGACTCAACCCCCTCAAGTCTTCTAGGCCTGCCAACCTCACCACTCATGCGGCCTATCTTGTCCACTTCTTTTGTCGTGTTTCTCGCTCTTGGTGCTGCTGCTGAAAATTCAAAGTTCTGCACTCAGGACGAGAAAGAATTCGCTAACAGTTTGCACGAGCAGAACACGAACCCAGCCAAAGCGTGTTATCGGGCTGCTAATGGTGACATTACGACTCTCGCGACGAGCCGTCTGTGCCCACTGCCAGAATGCGTCACTTGGCTCGACTACATGGCCACTAACTCCCCGGACTGCTTCTTTGACAGCAAAAACTACGCTACGATCTACGCTACAAAAAGCGCCGCCTGTACCGGTGAATCAAGTACCAGTGCAAGTGGCAGCGCAAATTTACGTTCAAGCTCGAGTGGGAGCGAAAGTTCATCTAACTTGGCCAACGAAACTGCTTCGAGCAGCGATGACAACAGTAATCGGTCAGCAATGAGCGAAGATCGAGATTTACCGAACACGATGAGCTCTGCATCGACATCCAGTGAAATATCGGACGTTGGTCGGAGCAGCAGTATGGATTCTGCGTCGAGTGATATTAAGCCTGACGAGACGAATGCGCCAACACCCACTCCAACCGAAGACTTTGGAATTGAAGGCCAGTCCGCTTCAACAGCCACTGACTCCTCCAACAGCACAACACCTGCACCGACATCTAGCGCTTCCTCCTCTCTGCCAATGGGTTCGTGTTTCATCGCACTGGCCTCGGTCGTTGCTTTTGTAGTGATTGAATTGGTGTAGCTTGTAAGCAGAATGTCCATGAAATGACATGTTTTCATCTAGCTCGGTATTCCTGGTAAGAGTGCAAGAAGTGATGAATCTCCGTTATGCCTAGTTCGGCGATACAAAAACAGAAGCGAAACGACTCCTACGTGCAGCTACTGGGGACGCTCGTTTCTCTTGTGCAGAATTCATCTGGAAAACGCCATGTCGATGACTATGGAGGAAGTGACGCGAGCAGCGCAACTAGGAGTCCAGTACATTACGCAAGAGGTAAGTTCGCGAATGGTAACCACGATAACTCTGCCCCCTCACCACTCCACTACAAATTATGTGAAGGTCTCCTGGCGTACAATTATGGACATGGCATACGAAGGTGGAGGCCTGTACCCGACTATCGTGGGGTATCTACTTGGAGCTGTCGCGATGCTCTTTTTCACCCGCTTCTCGTCCTGGGCGATGCGGCTTGTCCCTGCAGTAGTGTGTCTCCTGGTCCTTATGTACACTCAGCACAGTCTGGAGCGAAAGTCTCTCGAGTGGCTGCTCACGATAGCTGCTGTTACTGGGGCTTGTTGCACGTACGTGCAGCTGGCATCAGTGGACCTTATTCGCGACCATTTCGCCTTCAAGACGGTGGAGCGCAAGTCCAAACGTGACTAAAGATCCCTTGAACAGTTCCAACTTCGTATTATGAATATACGTAAACTGGACCACGGACAGCTACTGTTTCTCCTTTGATGACTTCTGATTGCGTTCACTACCCGCTGGACAGGAGGATATCCTTCAGGTTGCCTCCATCGCCGACAACACCGCGGCATAGCTTACGACGAACATGGAGCCAGCAATGGCGACACCGACGCCCAAGGACGGCAGAAGCCCCATACCTTGATTACCGTCTAGGGCATCATCAACAGCAGCTGCTTGCTCGCGCGAACGTCGCGCCGTCACTGGACTGTGGCGGTTAACCACGTTCGAGTGCAGTTTTTCAGCCTGGGACTTCTCGAATGAGCCTGACATCTACAATATGCAACCACCACGTTACTTTGATGGGGTCAATGCATCGCACATACAGCTGGACGCACTTTACGGTGCTGCAACGCGGCAGACATGGTGCGGTCGCCCGAGTTCTTCCTCATCGTTTGGATCTTGCTGCTTCAACACCACTTCAATACTGAAAGAAAGTAAAACGACCCTCAAAGATCGACCTGTCTTTTATCCAATCGTAATCGTATTCATAACATCGGACCAATCACATCAAGAAAAGATAATGGCCAATGGGCTTGATGTGCTGGATGCGCGCCATCAATTCCAACAGCGCAATGACGTTGCCCTTCGGTCCCAGGCTGGAGACGCTGGCGCTGGCGCTGCAGACTACGACGCTGCTGTGGCTTTGGTGGATGCAACTGAAACCACACCTTGACAACGTAAAAAAGATCCAGGTACGTTGTTTTTGGCGTGGTTAATAGAATGTTGTGTTTAAGCAAGTCGTCATTTTTGTCGTTTATAATGTAGGAGCTGGAAAACGATGCAGCTAAGAAGGAGAAAGCTCGTATTGATGAACGACGAGGACGTGTAGCTGCAGAAAAGGTTGTTAATTGTCCGTGTATGTTAATTGCATTGGCTGTTCCCGTTTCTCAATTGTTGGTTGCCATCCAGGAGTTGCGGCATGTGATGGAAGAGAAGCTGAACACGAGCAAGGGCTGTTTTGTACAGCCTGTGGGAACAGTACACTCGTGCTTCAAAGTTTGTTTAGGTATGCAAACGCTTATTGAAACTAAAAGTATTTAATAGGTACTGACTCGTTGAGCTGAATGCAGGCACACCGCGTCAAGGCTCGCTTGCACCATCGACACGGGCGAAAATTACCTTCCAGCGGAGTATCTCTCCAGATACGCTAGTCGGGTTAGAGGACTTCAGCCATGTTTGGATCGTGTTTGTGTTTCATCAGAACACGAATGGAAAGAACACTCGAGCACATGAGGGTCTTCGATCGGATAGCCATCGTCACACATTTCGGGTATGAATTTGAATTTGGTCGAAATATTTGTTGGGAAAATGATGCTTACAAGCCCTACTGCTGTTTACATTAGGCAAAGATCTCCCCACCAATGCTAAAGGAGCGTGTGGGTATTTTTTGTACCCGGTCACCGCATCGACCCAACCCAATCGGAATCACGCTAGCGAAGGTTGAGCGCGTCGACATGCGCAAGCGAACGGTGTATCTCTCTGGGGTTGATTTGCTAGACGGTACCCCAGTCCTTGACATCAAGCCATACATTTCAGGTACCCTCTACCAATCGGTAGGAACGCAAAGCTCCTGTACTAAACGTGTTTGTTTATCTGGTATTTTATAGCGTACGATAGCCTTCCGGATGCGCTCGCAGCAGACTGGGTCTCCACCCCACAACCGCCTGTCCAGTGCGTGCACTATGAACACTTCGTTGCCACTGTTAATTTAGCTAACGACTGACACTGCATGCTTTTCAGAATTGAGTGGGAGTCGGACGATTTGATCCCAACAATCCACAAACTATCTGAGAAGTCTGTACACTACCGCGGCGCTCCTGATACTTATGTAGCTGCCATCGAAGAAGTACTGCAAGTTGACGTCCGCAGCAAGTACCAGACCCGTCGGTGGACGTCCCCGGACTACGTGAACTACCAGATCGTGGACAACGTTCGTGTGCAATATCGCTTTGCTTTATTGCCCCAACCTTCATCATCATCGGGAAATATAAGCAACATCGACACTGCACACATCCAGGTTTCAGCAGTTGAGGAGGTGAAGGCCTCTGATTCTGTGCCACTAACGCAGGCGGACGCCAATTAGAGAATAAGCACCTCATGCCAATCAAAAGGCTACTTCAACCAAACCTCCTTTATTGCATTTCACCAGGTTCGATATCTGTTTCGATAGGTCATTATTTTTGTCAATACTTTTAGTAAAGTTAGAGCTATTTTCGCGCCAGCCGGAAGAGTCCAAGTCTGTCATGGCTGCGAGCCTTCCGCCGACTACTTCCTCGACCCCAGCCACCCCCAGGTACACCCCGCTGTGTTGAAGCCTCTGTGCTCTTGTATCCTTAAAGTCTGACCGCTTGCATGCTCTTTACTTCGACCAGCGACTCGAATCCGGAGCTTGACTCAAAACCGACCATGGCGCCGTCTACTGCCGCCACCGCTGCTGCTTCACCTGCTAAATCTGGTGCACTGGCAGCACATGATAAGGGAAATGTGATGGAATCAGCTGAACCTGCAGTTGAGATGCCTGCTTCGAGCAAAAGTAAGAGCAAGAGACGACGCGACAGAAACTCCAAGCCAAAGCCCAAACCGAAGAGGGATAAAGCGCAATGCGTAGGCTACTACGTCGATGCTCTGGACAAGAAGATGCTGTGGGGAGAAGCCAGGATCATCCAGTGCAACTTGACCACTCAGAAGATCAAGGTACACTTTGTAGGATGGAGCAAGAACTACGACCTTTGGACGGATCCCATGTCCATTACGGCACACGGCCGCTACACTAGTGCGTTGGTTCATTTAGTGCGTTGTTAGAACCTGCACGACAACGATCTGACGCATGGTGTATGTTTTAATATTTGTATTGACAGCCCGCACGAAGGACAAGACGGTGAAGAGCTGGGATGGCGACATGCACATGTTTGAAGACATGTTGGGTACAATTGAGGAGGCCACGTTCACGCCTATTCCAGTACCAGCAGAGAGTCAGCCGCACATCACCCCACCATCAAGTTCTGCTAAGAAGAAGGCGAGCAACAAGAAGAGGACACCCAATGAGCAGAAGAGAACGAAACGTTCCGTTGCGAAGCCCGAACCTGAGCCTCGACGTGAAGCATCGCACTCGAAGAGAAAAGTTGCTGTGGAAGCTCAAGAAAAGGCTGCCTCTAGCGCTCCTACAACAGCGAAGGCGACTGAGAAGAGTAGGCCACGCCAAGAATCTGTCCGAAGCTCGAAACGTGCAGCATCTGACGTGAAAAAGACCAAGGAAAACACAGAAGAGAAGGAAGAGCCACTGCAAAGCGCCAAGAGACAGAAGCGAGAGGAAAAACAGTCAAAGATTACGGCTGTTCCAACGAAAACATCGAAGACCCGTCCGCCAAAGAAGAAGAAGGCTCTTTCACCCAGTCAGCTCCCTCTCTTTCGTGATCTGGAACTCGATGATGGCACTGTGCTGAATTTCTCGGCGCAGCGCGAGGAGGCGCAAGCGGAACGAGAGGCTATGAAAAGCTTTATCGATTCATGCGCTCTCATCTGGAAGAAGCAGCTAGCGCTATCTGTACAATAAGATGGACGAGGCGGTGAAGTAGTGAAAGTGATTCCTGGAAGTGCTCGTAAAGAAATTCAGTCAAACAAATGGATCCCGTTTCCAAGTCGAAGGTATTTTTTTTCGCTGTGGTATCTATCAGGCACAATCCCACATGGGAACACACACGCTTAGCCCACTGATCGTTTCGAGGCTATTTCTCACTCCTGCCAAAAGTGAGCCGTGGGGGTAGTTGCAAGTTCTCCCCAAGTATTCGATCGCAAAAGTTTGGTACGATGGAAGAAACAAGGCAAGCTCCATCGCGGCTGCACCCATACATGAATACCTCTCCGAGCATGCAGCGACGTTTCTCCTTTTCCCGCCAGGCGCTCGACGAAATTGAAAAGGTAAGGAATGGTGCTGTAAAAAGCTAAACTCCAAGCTAATGGTTCACATTGTCGTAGGGAAAGCACAGCCCCGAGAAGTCCCCTCGAAAGGCATTTTCATCTCCGTCAATGCGTGGTGCCAATGCCTCTCAAGGTTATTGGAGTGGTATTCGAGAAAAGCGCCATGAAAAACAGCAGCAAAAGAAAAAAGCTACAGCAGAAGTCGAGGTCATCGCTCAAGCAGCAGCTAGTGAAAGCGATGACGTGTCGTTGATGCTAGATATCAAGCGTTTCTCTGATCGCTTCAGTGATGATGACAGCGATGGTTCAGAGTACTCATCAGTCCACTCCAATGATGAGTGTTCTCCTACGCCTTCGTCGGCAGAGTCATCCTCAGTCAATTCAAACTCCCCACTATTGCGCCGTGAACCTCATGCCGTTGGCTTCAAGTCGTTGCATAGTGAGGCTAGTGAGCCATCGTCGCTGGATAGCGTGCCTCGTCATGATAATTCTCACGATGGAGTTAACAGTGAGCTGAAGTCAGCATTCAGCTTTCAAACGTCACCACACCACCCTTTGTCGCCAACATTTAGCCCCGGCAAGCTAGCAGACAATGAAGAGGATCTTCCAGATTGGCTGGTTGGGCGTACGACGCTGTCTCCTGCTGTGTCAACAGCAAAACCACCCTTACGTTCGCCACAACAAATCGAGGATGAGATTCGTGTTGCTGTCGATTCAGCAGCAGCACGAGTTCAGCAGGAGCTGGGCCGCCGTCAGCAGTTCAACAGCGAGTTACAATCCGCGGCAATGTATTCGCCGACTCAAATAACTGCAGAAACCCAGTCGGTCACGTCAAAACTGTTTTCAAGTGATACAACTAACAGCGGCCAGTACGTTCACGCTGACGACTTGCCTGGAGATCAAAATGAAAACGGAATGCAACGAATCTCTGAACAGGAAACCAGCACGAATGAAGGAGAACAAGGTGATCTCTTGCTGTTGATGGAAGTTGTCATTGGTGATGGCCGAACGGAGACCATTGAGATTCACGAAGGAGATAACCCGGATACGTTAGCTTCGGCTTTTGCTCTCAAACACTCGTTGCAACTTGATTCGGTGCCAAAATTGAGGGGGCTAATCCAAGATCAGCTTGACTCTCTGACTGAAGTTGAACCAGAGCATGTCATCCAAGCAGAACAACCTCTTGCAGATGACTGGATCACCGACGCAGAATTCGATCAACTCTTGAGTACTTCGTCTGCCCCCATAACAGCAGAAGTCAGCCACTCTATTGATCCAGCGTATCCGCCGTGTGTTACCCAACCTGAACATGCAAGTGCCCCACAGCAGACGCACGAACGTGAAAACAATCGGGAGTTCAGCTACAATAGTCTCATGGCTAGATATGGTCACTATTCTCAACATAGTGGCAAGGTTGACCCAGAACGTCGATCTCTGTCGGGTGATACGCCTGCACAGGCCACAGAGCACACGCGGTCGAATGAACGCTTGTCGAGTTCATCCACAACGCCTGCTTTTACAACCAAGATCAACAGTAGCCGAGGCAACAGCTCGAAAAAGAAGTCCAATCTTGCTGATGCACCCGCGTATGAGCGGCTACACGCTCTTGCAGAGTCCAAAGACAAGTGGATCCAGCGTGCGCAGAAAGCGAAGGAGCTCGATCAGGCTCGAGACGAGAAACGAATGCATCGAGTCGATGTGATGGCGGCAAGGTCGCGCGAGCTTGTAGCGAACCGTACAAACGGGGGATATGCGCATATTGGCGAGCGTCTCCACGACGAAGCACTGTCGGATATGGCCAAAAAGGTGCAGCGGCATGAGCGTCGAGCTGCAGAGCGTGAGCAACAGCAAGACTGGATGTGTCCTAAATGTGCTTTTGTGAACCAGCACAACGACTCTCGATGCCAGAATATCGTGGCCCTCGCGCAGCAAAAGCCAAAGCCTCATCATCCTGAATCTCCGAATTCCGGGCGTCGAGAGACCAGCAGTTCCTTCGGGTTCTTGGAGTATCGCGCTGAGGTTCTCTGCGGCCAGCCAAAGCCTGAGCGGCTTTTCCAGCCTACGCTTCTCACGACCTCTGCTGGGGTCATGAAATCTGTGACTGCCAACAAGGAGAAATCATCTCGAGTGGCAAGTATGAGGCGCCAACGCCACAAAAACGCCATTGAAGCCGAATTCCAGCAAACCTGTCCGTTTAAACCGAAAATTAACAATGTTTCGGAGGAGATAGTTCGCGAGAAACTGGAGACTGCAGCAGCTGCGGCAGCCTTGCATGGTGAGTCCCGACGACCGCGTAACCCGCACCTTGAGCTGTATGAAAACTCGTTCCAAGCTCGATCTCTGCGAGACGAACGAGAGGAGGACTACTTCAGACAGTTCCCATTCAAGCCTGACATCGGTGTGAACGCGCTTTGGGTAGCACCCGATAAATCTCAGAGCGATTTTGTCGAGCGCCTCGCAGTGGATAAATACCACGAGCTAGAGCGGAAGCGGGTAGCTCTGCACGATAAATACGCTCCAGATCGTGACCCGCAAACAGGCAAAGAGCTGTTTAAGCCTGAAATTGGCCGAGCCCCTGCGTTTTCACGAAATAAGCAAGGACTGCCTATTGGAGATTTCCTTCATGCTGCTCACCGGGAGCAACAGGATTACCACCGCTGGCTACGAGAAAAAGATCAGCGTGAGATAAAGAAGAAGTCGCAACAGACTTTTGTGTCGGAGGCCTCTCGCCACGCACTCGAGGCTCGAAAAGCGGATACCTGCTCCCGAATTTTCAGCGTTCTTCTTGCACTGTCGCGCCAGCCAACAGAAACAACTACAGGTGAGAGCGAAATACAGCAGGAGGAGGTGATTCCAGCCCGAGTTGATATCGCCACATTACCAAAAGAGATTTCGCGCGTGGTAGCGATCGTGTTCGAGTACGCCAACCACGCACCAATCTCGCGGGACGCCTTCTCCAAGTATATGGACCGCCTTGTACATGAAGTGCCGGATATTACCTACTCGCACATCATCTTCCTAGCCGAACATCTTAAGACGGGGAGAGGTGGTAGTCACCGTCACCACCTGCACCACTCGGACCGGGAACAAGAAGAAGCAATTGCAGCCGCTGAGCAAAAGGAGTTGACGTTCCATCCTGTCATTGACAAGAACTCCCGGGAAATCGCTATGAAACATGGTCGTGTGTCGGGCTCTAAGGTATTCAGCGCCCTAAACCAGTACTACGACCATTACCTTGAGCGGAAGGAGCAGCTTCGCAAGCAGCAACAGCGCGAGTGGAAAAAGTCCCACCCATTCCAACCCACTCTGGTCACGAAGGCGCACCAGCGTGAACCCGCCGCCGCTGCTTTCTACGATAAGATCCGTACGGGTAATGGCGAGGACTCCAGGAACGCCGTAATATGGGGAGCTACAGCCTCCGTATCATCAGCCTCGGTATCGCAGCGGAACGTTGGTGTGGCTGTGCCTCCTCCCGCCCCTCTCCAAACAGCTCTCGCAAATGCGAGACCTTGTGTCCGTCCAATTGAAACCGAGCGCAGCAGGTTCTACACCACTGCAACAATCGAGGAAGCCTCAATTGATGGTACGCCAGGGAATTTATCGAGAAGCTCGTCGAGCTCTCAGCTAGAAGACGCCGAACTCACGTCTCGAGTGCTCGCAGCGTTAGACGAGAAGCCTGCATCTCCGTTGCAAACTGCGTATCTGGCAAAATCTCTATCGAACTCGAGTCTGTCGGGAGGTAAAGTGTGCTCGGTACGATCGCCAGAAGACTCGAGCTTGGACGACATTTAAGCACTTCAAGTTGAACCTCCCTATAATGGTCCATGTTATGGAGTCCATAAATATGGATTTGATAATTTCAAGGGAACTTCTTTTTTTAAATTTTATATTTTATTTATAATTTTTAATTTATGCTCTTTAATAGGATCGTTTTTTTATCTTCGTGAATTTTGGTGACCTGAAACCCAAAATCGGGTAATGCGAGCAACTGAGGTGGTGCATCCGGTGAGCGGGACGACGATGGCGGCGCCGCCTCATAAGACCACGTACGTGCTGTACTCGCTAGTAGGAGAGGAGCTGGAGCCTATACAGGAGAGCAAGCCTCAACGCGCACCGGACGCCAACTGGAATGCCTTTCTGCTTCCCCTTCCGCCTGCCGGAGGTCGCGTGACGCTCGCGGATGTGCAAAAGGCTTTCCCTCTAGGCAGCAGCTTCCACTTCGCCTTCCGTTGTGAGGACGGTGCGTATCTGGACCTGACCAACCCGGAGTCGGCAGTTCCGTTCTGCGGCCGCAAGATACTGGCCCGTATCACGCCGCTGGAGGAAGAGCCCAGTGTCGAGTATCTCCACTACGAGGAACCCCGTGGGACTGTGCCATCTTCTGGTCCGGCACAAGCTCCAGCAGTGACTAAGTTGCGGTCGGAGAGTTATGGTAGCAGTACGGCGGAGCGTCATCGTGATGACTATGAGGAGTTCGAGTCCACGACGTATGAGTCACAAGGTAATGGAGAGAGGAGGAAATACTTCTTGTTATTAAGATACTGATAACATTATTTGTGGCACTTTAGATGAAGAACCGCCAGTGCCTGTTGTACGCTCACCGTCACGTGATAAAATACGAAAGGAACAACAGGCAGAGAGCGACTGGAACCGCAGTAGCTATCAGGGTGAAGGTAGTGGATACCACCAGAACGTTGGTGATGAGAATCGCGGCTCACGGTTCGGCCGCGAGGATCGATATGATTCAGGTTCCCGCCAATCGTCAGAATGGGCCGATGCAGGCAAGGATGCACAAGCGTATCTCCGAAAACAGACCGAACAAGCGTACGATTTCGCAAAGAAGATTTCGATAGAAGATGCCAAGAAGGGTGCATCAGAGACGGCCAAGAAGGCAAAAAAGTGGGGCGGCTCCTTGCTTTCATCAATCAGTGCGACTATTTCCAACGCTAGCGCCAACGTCGCGAAGGTACTGTTGCTTACTTATTTTGCACAGCGGAATACCAAGCGCTTATGACAGCCTTGACGTTCTGTGTTGGATTATTCATAGAGCGAAACCATTCAAGTTGGTGGCGTTACTGTGCAAGTTGTACGGCTTCTAGCTGAGGGAGCTTATGCTCAAGTACTTTTGGTTCGGTCAGCGGCTACCACCGAGACCTTCGCTCTGAAGCGGATCCTGTGTCAGTCGCAAGAGGTTGAAAATGACGTGCAGATGGAGCTTCAAGTCTTCCGCGTACGAATTTAACTTGATTTCGAGGACCCATATTTTGTGATCGCTACTAACACTTTTCTATTGCTTGGCAGTCCGTCAAACACCTAAACATTATGCCACTGGTAGAGTTCTCTGAGGCCCGGGTCCAGCAAGGAATGGAGGTACGAGGTGATGCAATGGCTTTGAACGTAGCCCTTACTGACGATTCCTATTTCTTCCGTCTACTAGTTTTACTTTTTGGTCCCGTACTTCGAGCGTGGAAGCCTGTGGGATGCAATTAACGCTGCGTGCCAGTCATCATCACCTCTGTGGCCGTTCACGCAGCGCACAGCACTGCATCTCTTCCATGGTATTTGCGCAGGTGTACTAGCCCTGCACCGCGCGGGCTTCTGCCATAGAGATATCAAACCGCACAATATCCTGCTGTCTTCATCGTCCACTGGAGAGGACTTCCTTGCTTACATCCCAGTGGTGACAGACTTTGGCAGTTGTGCTCCAATTCGAGTTGAGGTGAACTCGCGTCGGAATTCGCTTGAGCTGCAAGACGAGGCAAACCGTAAAAGTTCAGCCCCATACCGGGCGCCCGAACTGTTTGAGCCAACGGTTGATGTTGCGCTGGATGGACAATCGGATGTGTGGTCTCTTGGTTGCGTGCTGTAAGTGTTATGCAGTGTTGGATACCCAGTATGGACGAGAATGCTAACTGTTAATGTGTTGTTTCAATCTAGATACGCGATGGCATTTGGAACGAGCCCCTTCGAGCACCCGAGAGAGGTATGCTGGCGCTTACCACGAAGCAGTAAATGCGTGATAGATTTTCTAACGGATCTTTGTTTATCTGGCATTTAGGGCTTTATGAAGTTGGCTTGTTTGAACGGACGGGTATCATTCCCACCGGATCAAGGCGGCGTTGTGCACCACCGAGGCACACAGTTCACGACCGAGTTCTGTGATTTCATCCGGGATATGCTGCACACAAACCCTGAAGAGCGGCCATCAGTTCTGGACGCGCTCGAGTTTACTGAGGAGCTTCTGAACGACGAGGCGCAGCGGTAAAAGTCTGCACGGCTTTCGTTTTCCTTTTGACTCCTTCATCAAGCTTTCAAATTACACCACGCAGGACAAACCCAATAAAAGTTACTTCGTGTTGATAGGACTAACCTCAAAACTCCATAGCGCACTTCTTGCGAACACGAAAGCTATTCAATGAGAAAACGAAAGAGAGCAAGGCGCTCTGGGACGTACTCGTCAGTCCAAGGCTTAGGCCAAGTAAGTGGCAACAAGACCAGCCGCCACCGCCAAAGCGGCCGACATAGCAGTTGTAGTAGTCGCAGCACTGGATCCAGCCGACGCTGAGCTGTCAGAATTCGTGCTGCTCGCCGTAGAGGGGGCGTCAGTAGCTCCCGGGGTCGCGAATGAGGAGGAACCAGATGTCACGCTCCAACTCACAGAGCCACTGCTGGAGTCCGAGGAGGACGAGTTAGTCGGGGATTTGCCGCAGTACTCGAGCAGCTTCTTGGCCGAATATTGCAGGCCCCAGAGCTCGTAGCGGCAGTTAGGCAGCTCGTTGTACAGCTCCTGAAGCGCGGCCTTGCAGGATGCCGTCTCGCACATCTGAGCAGCATCGGCCGTCGTCACTTGCAGCATCGTACCGGACTGCAAGCTCAGCGCCTCCTCGCACTGTGCCTCGCGCTGGTTCGACGTCAGGATGGTCTGGGCATCGTTCAGCTGTGTCGTGTTGCACTCGGCGATGGCAGCGAGTTCCGCCGACATTGAGGCCGATCCGGAGCCCGACGCAGACGACAGTGAGGCAGTGGTCGAAGACTGCGCAGAGGCGACGGCGGCGACGGTAGCCACAAGCAGCACAGGCGTGAAGGTTCGCATAGCGGCGGAGGTGGACAGAGACCGAAGAGACTTGCTCGGTTGCGGGAAATTTTGCAAATGAGTCAAGAGAGCCGGGGACACCTTTTTTTAGTCTTTTGTGTCCTACAGATGGTGCCAATTAGCGAAAGAGAACACACCGAAAGGCATGACCGGGTATCTTCTGGTTTCGGTTACGCGATGGCTGTGACGTTGGTGACGATGCCACAGTGGTTGAGAAACTTGGCAGCCGAGTACTTGAGTCCCCAGAGCTTGTAGCGGCAGCTGGGCAGTGTGGAGCGCAGTGTCCGCAGCGCGTTGAGGCAGCTCTGTTCCCCACATAGCTCACCCGCAACGCTGGCAGACTGGAGTAGCATGCCGGGTTTGATGCCGAGTTTTGCCTCGCATCGCAGCGTGTTGGGTTCTGTAGTGAGGATGACTTCCCCGAGCTTTAGCTGGTCGTAGGTGCATTCCGGGATGTCATAGACGAACGTGGCAACGGCAGTCTCTGTCCGGTTCGGCGCATCGACAGTGGCAGCACATGTACACGCCACAGCAACAGCATGAAGAAGGAGGACAACGAGCAGGTAAGTTAGCGATGTCATGACGGAAGCAGTTGTGTGGCGAGTGTCTTTTTGCGATTTTAGTCCCGCCGCTGACGCAAACCAGGCCAATCTGACACAGAATCCGATGTCCAACGCAAGTTGCGCTCTATTGCCGTTGCTGGAACAGCAGCTTCAACTTGGCCGTTTGGCTTGGATCGAAGATCGATTCTACGGGCGCTTTCGCGATCTCTAGAAGGCGCATCTCGCTCAGTGCAAACGCCTGTGCGGCGCGCATGTATTCGGTCGACAGCGTGGTGTCCAGGACACCGTAGTCGTCCGTGCAGATACACATTGGGTAGACGCCAAGCTGCTGTTCTTGGTCACGCTCATTGGCGAGCAGTTTGCCGTGCGGGTGCGAGGTGAAGCCGCATACGCACAGCCCAGAGGCCTCGTGTTTCTCACCCGTCGAGCACTTGCACTCTCCGTCGCTGCGATATCTCGCCAAAGTGTGCACGTTTGAGGTCAGACAGACCTCTACAGGGATCCGAAGCGCCAGCATCTTGGCGTACAGCGGCTCCGGTAGGCAGCATGCATGACCCAGACGATCCGGGCGGAAGTTGAGGATCCGAGTGGACTCGTCGTCGTCCAAATGCTCAGCGAAATGCACAGCGAGCTTGAGCCCGCCAGCTCTCGCGCGCTCCAGGACGTGCTCGAAGCGGTAAAACTCGGAATCCGGTCGCTCTGAGTTGCCACTGAGGTCGATGCCCACAATGAACGGGCAACGTTGCTCGTTCTTGCGCTCAAGCGCCATATTCACCGCGTCTTCCGCCAGCTCCACCGGCTGGTTTCTGTTAATGCTCAGCAGAAGACGTACCTGAATGTCCAGGTCTTGTCGCGCGTGACACTCCTCCAGCGCCAACACCACTTCATCCACGTAATCTGCTCGACTGGCGCCATCCCTCGGAAGCTCACGCGGTGTTGAGCGCAATTCCAAGTATTTGACGTTCTCAGCTGCGAAGTCCTCCACCGTTTCAATGACGATACGTCGCAGTACCCGCCGACTCACCACCACCTGATGTATCAATCCAAACATCTCGAAGCATTCGTCCAAGCTGCGGTTCTTGGGCAGACGCAGCGGCTCCGTGCCGTTCAACGCCGCCTCATCCTGCAAAAGCTCCTCCAGAGTCGATGGCCGGATGCTCCCGTGGATATGCGCGTGCAGCTCCACCTTGGGAAGCGCTCGGCAGTATGCAGCCAACTTGTCATCGACCGGACCCAGCACGTCCATCATGCTGACAGAAATGGTGTGCGTCTTATGTAAGTGAAACCGGTTCAAGGCAGTTGCGGTCACTTTTTCAAAGAAGTGACGCAAAGGGCAACAGAACACGTCGACCTGCCACAACAGAACCCGCAGCCAAGTCCCCCCCTGATCCAGCCACCTGCCGCCATGATCGACCACTTCGTCATCTTTTCCAAGACCGGAACGGTGTTGTGGTCGCGTACGCTGTGTAAGCTTGGCGGAGACCCCGTGGACAACCTCATTAACCGCGTGCTCATGGAGGATCGAGCTGGAGAGAAGAAGTTCATCGACGACGCGTACGCCATGCAGTGGGCGTTCGAGAATAAGCTGGACTTGGTGTTTGTGGTGGTGTACCAGAAGATCCTGCAACTGCTGTACATCGAGGAGCTGCTGGAGATCGTCAAGAAGGATTTTATTGCCATGTTCCCGCAGCAGATTGCCAGCAAGACGCCTGTCAAGTACGAAGACAATTTCGCCAAGATCCTCAAGGCTACAGAGCTGAAGTTCACCGAGAAACAAGCGCGCAAGGGTCCACGTTCCTTCAATGCGTCAAAGAAGGCGAAAGCCAAGGGTGTTACGTCTAATACGTCAGGCAAGACGGCGTCGGCTTCGCGTTCAGCAACGACAGCAGATGTACGCTGTTTCTGTGTGAGTTTTATCTGTATAACAATGTATTCTGATGGTTTATGTGCCTGAAATGGAATAGTCCAGTGAAGATGGAAGCGACAGCCCGTCGTCTGACGGGAAAGACAAGAGTCTGGAAGAGCTGGAGAACGAGGCAGCTCTGCGTTCGAAGGTGCGCAAGATGCGTACAGGTCCGCGCCGTAAGGGCAAGGATAAGGTCGCGAAGGAGCCCAAGAAGAGCGGCAAGAAGATGACGAAATGGGACGATACGAAGGTATCCAAGAAGGAGGCCGAAGAGCTGGATCGCTCGAAGACTGTAAGTGTGACTGGTTTGAATATGTGGTAGAAACCAAACAGCCTTGCTAAACGAGTGATGGTATGAATGGTATTGTCAGATCACCGCTGAGGAGGAAGAGGCGCAACTCCGAGAGAAGCGTGAAGCCTACATTGGGGTATGTTTGGAGTGGAAGGTGTTATCTAGTTTGCTACAGTATGCTAATGATGTTGATCGGTGTAGGACATGGAGGACAGTGAGTCGGAAGAGTACTCAGACACTGACGATGAATCGGCGGCATCCTCTGGTGCGGAGTCCGACTCAAGCAAGGGCGGATGGAGCTTTTCCAAGACCCGTCTGGGCAACTTCCTCAGTACTGTGTCGGGCAATAAGATTCTCGAGCGGGAGGACTTGGAACCTGTGATCACTCCCATGCATCAAATGGTAGGCATCTGCAGTGCTTATCTCCCACATTTCTCTTTTGTGACTCACGTTTGAATGACTTCTATTGCAGCTGATTAGCAAGAACGTTGCTTCGGAAGTAGCTGACGAGCTGTGCGAGTCTGTCATCACTACCGTGGTCGGCCAGAGACTTGAGAGTTTCACGCGCATCTCCACGGTTGTGCGCAAGGCTCTGGAGTCAGCATTGCTGCGTATCTTGACGCCCAAGAAGTCCACCGACGTTCTGCGTGAGATTCTGCAGGCTAAGTCGGAGGGCCGTGCTTACAGCATTGTATTCGTGGGCGTGAACGGCGTTGGTAAGTCTACCAGCTTGTCCAAGGTGTGCTACTACCTGAAGTCCAAGGGCGTGAAAGTCATGATTGCTGCCTGCGACACATTCCGTTCGGGTGCTGTGGAGCAGTTGAACCAGCACGCGAAGGTGTTGGACGTGGACTTGTTCCAGAAGGGTTACGCGAAGGACCCTGCATCGGTGGCCAAGGAGGCTATCAAGTACGGCACGGAGAACGGCTACGATTGCGTGCTTATTGACACTGCTGGTCGAATGCAGAACAACGAGCCTCTCATGCGCGCACTGGCCAAGCTTGTATCCAACAACGACCCGGACCTGGTTCTTTTCGTCGGAGAGGCGTTGGTGGGCAATGATGGCATTGATCAGCTGTCGATGTTCGACCGGGTACGCTGGAATTGGATCCTGACTGTATCTATCGTCGTGTGCTAAATGCTTGCGCTTCCTTTTTGCGCCGTAGGCCCTTGCTGACTATTCGGACCGCCGCGAGCCGCATCGCATTGACGGCATTGTCATCACGAAGTTCGACACGATTGATGACAAGGGTATGTCGTTGATTGCTTAAAACTCTGCATTGTACGGGTATTGTGCACAACTAACAAGATCCTTCTTTTGTACAGTTGGTGCTGCGGTGTCGATGGTGTACAAGACTGGCCAGCCGATCATGTTCGTCGGCACGGGACAGAAGTACACGCACTTGAAGAAGCTGAACGTGCGCACGGTGCTGCGTCACCTCACGCAGTAAAAAGCTTCGTAACCACTGCGCGATCCGCCACCGTACCTCGGCCACCTGCATTTTTCATATTGAGGACGGGTTTCTTCTCTTCTAACGCTCCGAATAACACTCAGTTTCTTCACTTATTGTTCGGTCACACTCGCGCTGTATCCGTATCCAAGCTCGGGATATTGCAGCGGAGGAGTGATCAAGTCCTTGCGAAGAACGTCCAAGTCGATCACCCACGGCGATCCGAGCCACATGGCGTGCGTAGTGTGGTCCTCGCGCTCGTACCGCGTCAGCGGGTGCACCAAAATGCTCAGCGAGCCACGGTGCAACGTGAACCAAGAAAGCACCTGGGCGAAGGACTCGGCGGGCGCCCACGTCTCAAAGCTGCCGCTGAGGTGCGGACCCACGGGTCCAAGGTTAAACGGAGGTGGCTTGCCCTCCAGGCCCGGGAGTTCCTTGCCTGTGATCCCATTGCAAACAGCGATGAAGTTCTTGGGATCGGCCGTCACCTGCTCCACCAGCGCGTCGCGCAACGCTTGCGCCTCCTCCTTGGAGCGCTCGTTGTTAGCGTAATAGCACGTGTGAAAGTGCCACTCCTTGATGGTGCTCTGGTCCACTTTGTTCGGCGACATGGTGCTGATATCTTGCTTGGTGTGCGCTGGGCAGATTGAAAAGTGAGCTGGTATTTGACCTCGATTGCGAATTATTGCATTTCGTCCAATCAAAATTATTATTGCGAATGACGCGGTTTTGCTTGACGGCCCATCACCAAATCGCGCAAAGAAACGCCACGAGAGATGGCTTCATTTCGTGACAAGCGACAATGAATGGAGAGAGTCTCCATGGGAGACCAAGGTGATCCGCTGCGCCGCAGCCCTGCGAGCCTCGACAGATGTGGTTTATTTCCATCGCGGTAGTCAATGTGGTGTGTGCGTGCGATGAGACGGACGACGTAGCTATAACGAGGACAGCCACGCACGGAACAGGTTCTCTCTTCGAAACTAATCGTGGCAGTGGTTTCTGCAGGTCTCGGCCTCGTGTTCTTCTACATGTAAGTGCTAATGTTTGAGGCTGAAGGTTGCGCTGCGGATAGGTCCGTATTAATAGCGACGAGACCGTGAGGCTGGCGTCGTTGCATTTGGCAGGGGGACGAGAGTTATTTCTGTGCGCCGAGAAGGCTAGTACAAGTGCTGAAAAGAGATGAAGAAGGTGGCGGCGGGGTTTCATTTTTTATGCCTATTTGGCGAAACGTGTGCAGCTTCCCACTCCGACAGTAGAGCCCTCGTGCGCAGCAGAAACAGAGCCGCCGGCCCTTGCTCGCTTGCGCCCTGCCCCACTCCGTCCAAGACCGTCGAAGCAACAGCGCTTCGATAGCCCTCGGCACTAAGGAAAGGTAACAGAGTCAGCATGGGACTCTGTGCTTCTCAAATGACCGATACGGATCGGCAGGCTATGGCCAAGTCCCGCGAGATTGAAGCCAAGAATGAGGAGGCTCACCGTGTGGAACAGGAGAAGGTCAAGCTGCTACTGCTAGGTGCTGGAGAGTCAGGCAAGAGTACGGTCTTCAAGCAGATGAAGGTGCGTCTGTCATTGTTGATGTGCTTCCTTTCGATTGAAAAAATAATAGTAATTTTTCTGTTTTATTCTCTGCAACAGATTTTGTATGGTGCAGCTCTAACAGAGGAGGAAAAGCGGCACTGCACACCAATTATCTATAACAACGTGGTGACGTCCATGAAGATGCTGATTGAGCAGTGCAATGAGATGAAACTGAAGGCAGAAGTGGTGTGTGTACAAGACTTCGAGGATATTCGGACTCTGAGCGACGAGGCAGAAGTGAATCCCGTCATAGGTCAGAAGATCAAGAACCTCTGGACGGACCCTGGCATCGTGGCCACTTGGAACCGGCGAGCCGAATTCCAGATCATCGAGTCGGTCAAGTACTACTTCAATGACCTGGATCGCATCATGCGTGACGACTACGCGGCAACGCAGCAAGATATGCTCTACGCACGTGTGCGTACGTCCGGTATCGTAGAAGAACGGTACCAGATCGACGGCGCCACTTTCGTTATGTACGATGTCGGTGGCCAGCGTAACGAGCGGAAGAAGTGGATCCACTGCTTCGAGGACGTGACGGCAGTGATTTTCGTGGCAGCACTGAGCGAGTACGATCAATCTTTGTATGAAGACGCGTCCACGAACCGTATGATCGAAGCTATCACTTTGTTCGACGAGATCGTGAACAACAAGTTCTTCCTCAACTCGGCCATGATCCTGTTCCTGAACAAGAAGGATTTGTTCCAGGACAAGATCAAGAAGGTGGATCCTAAGACGGTGGATGTATTCAAGGACTTCCCTGGCGGTATCGGTGACTACGAGCTGGGCGTGCAGTATTTCCTGGGCAAGTTCATGGAGATGAATCGTCAGCCCGAAAAGGAGATCTATCACCACGTGACGTGCGCCACCGACTCGCAGAATGTCCAGGTCGTGTTCAACGCCTGCAAAGACATTATTTTAAAGCAGAATATCAAGGGCTCCGGCTTCATGTAGGTGCAGGGTAGGCAGCAGACGACATGTAGGACAATGGAAGCGCACGTCGATCACGTAACCGACGGGCAGACGAAGTCGGAGGAGCGCGCGGAGTGAGAAAAGCTTATGAGCGCTAGTCCAGCCTACATCCAGCGTTGCCTCACCTTCGCCGGCTCGTAGGTAGTGAGGAAGAGGTGGGGAGACTCGGACAGGAAGGAGTGCGTAGAACATTTTATATACATTGACCCTTTCCCATTTAACCCCTCGAGCGTCGTCCATGCATTCCTCTAACATTGCCGCTAAAGCCGGATATTTGCGCTTGGTTCCTGTTCTTGGGTCTTGCTTCAATTTGATATCGCCATGTGGGCAAGACCTCGAGGCTTGCCTTCGCGCCAAAATAGCCCTACCCTCGAAATCAAGTTCACCAATAGCGTTCATTATTAAACACTTCCGCACCAATTAAATCACTCGATACAAGGTTCCGCCAATCATAGCGTTCTAAGCGAACCGCTGGAGAATTGGACCAATTGTCCTGATGCGTACGGGATGGACGGGGCGAGGTCTATCGGATATGGCCATGACCGGATCGTTCATTCCTCAATCTACCGAGTAATTCCAACCCCAAACAGCAGCAATGGCGAAGACTCCCTCGAAGAAGGCCGCGAAGACCGTCGCTAAGACCGGCAAGGGCAAGGGCAAGGGCAAGAAGCGTGTCGAGTCGTACTCGACCTACATCTACAAGGTGCTGCGCCAGGTGCACCCCGAGACGGGCATCAGCAAGCGCGGCATGTCGATCATGAACTCGTTCATCAACGACATTTTCGAGCGCATTGCCTCGGAGGCCGGCAAGCTGTCGCGGTACAACAAGAAGTCGACGCTGTCCAGCCGCGAGATCCAGACGGCCGTGCGTCTCATGCTCCCTGGTGAGCTGGCTAAGCACGCTGTGTCTGAGGGCACGAAGGCCGTGACCAAGTTCACTTCGGCTTAAGCGCGTTGGCGTACTTCTCGTGCTTCTGGCGACATTTGATAGGCGTTTGAAGCTCGTCGTCTTTTTCGACACAATCTATTTGATTTTCTGGTTGCTATCCTCCTAAGCTGGAGGGAAGTTATCAGAATCTCACTTTTCATCCTGGTGTTTATTAACACCACCCTTTTCGCCAAAGATATTTAACGAAGACTGGTGAGGCAGAACTTTCCGTTTGCCGCGTGTTGCTCCTAGTCAAAGCTTGATATATCCATTTTGCGTGTTCCAAGTGAAACTAAAGAGATTATGTTTGTGCTTTTATGTTAACAGCTTATTAACTTGCCGTCGATGTTTTGCGTTGCAGTTTAGGAGAGGCTCCTTCTTTTGATTGACACCATTCTGCACCTGTACAGGTATGCTTAAAAGCTTGGTTTACGAGGGTACGGTGGCGTGTACATGTAATACATGTACAGTTCTTATGCCTTGTCGAGTTGATCCTGTGATATATGGAGCTGGCCAGAGGGAGAGCTGGAAAAGAGATCCAGCCAACTTGCTACATGTACTATCGTAGCGATGAACTTGCAGCTTTTCGACTACATGTACATATCTGACACTTCTTCGCACAGCTCAGCAGCGCTTCTTCTTTAGCTAGATTCGTGCGATAGCTTGGCCCTCGTCTCAGCACCCCGTGTACATGTACAAAGCATTGCATTGCCTTTGAGCTCGACATCAACTGCAGTCTGCATGGTACTGTACAACTTGTACAACTTGTACTACAAGCTCATAAACCGATTCACAGTGAGTCTCACTGGCACTGATCCTGATCCTGCGATCACCAAAAATGAAGGTTACTTACGCATGAGAATGTTGGGGAACGGAGACCGGAATGCGGTGCGAAGATTCCTCTTACGCCTTGTCTGTCCGGTTGCGTCAGGTGTTGAGTGGCAAAGCACTGCAAAATTTGCAAATACACAGCCCACAAACGCTGGGTGCACATTAAAATTTGCGAGTGACAAAATGAAGGACTGCGTGTGGCGCATGAGGCCTGAAAATTAATTGCAACTTTTACGAGTTCAACAATTCTTCACGATGGAGACCACGACCGATCTGCCAGAGTGTGTTTCCACAGACGCACGCCAGCGCAAGAGCACCTGCACCATGCTGACCAAATCTGGTCTTCAGAGCAAGAGCCTGAGGCAGATGGATGCTAGTCAGCGAGCGGCTGTCCTGTTCATTAGATTGAGTCTCGTAACAAATTGGCGCCAGCTTAAAGCTCATGCCAACCACTGAAAAATGCTCCAAATCCTAACGACTCGTAAGTTTCGAGACATGCTTGGATACTTCCTCCGTGGCAGTGGTAAACCTGGGACGTTGGCGGCAATTGAGACAACCAACCAGCGTCCCATTTGATCTCCAAATTTGAGTTCTCCAAAACTCGGGATCGGGCCAGCTGTATGCTATAAACCAAAGAAAAGCCGTGGTTGAATTTCGGAAAAAAGGATCCAATACAAACTCCCAGTAAAAACTGTGCGCTGACTCTTCCCCATTTTGCAATTGGGAGCGCGCGCAGGTGTCGCCACCTCGCTCGGCTCGGCTCGCCGTCTCCTTCCCTCTCATAGAGCGACTCTCCTTGCGGATCCCAGAGCTGCACCCGCCTCCTCCCGTCCACCATGACACCGCCTGACTTCCTGCTGCGCGTGCCGCCGCTCAAGCTGCACGTGCGCAACGCCACCCAAACTAACGGAGAACCAGCCGTGGTACGTTCGTTAGTCGAACCTAGAGCCATACGCACTACGAATCCATGAACAGCTTTTAACGTAACTTGTGTGGATGGATTTGTTGCTTTAGTACGAGCTGTTCTGCCGCCTTAATAAGACGCGGGAGAAGCAGGAGGAGCCCGTCGAAGTGGTGCAGTGGAGTCTTTGGAAGACGTACGAGGAGTTCCAAGCTTTCGACAACCAGATGCGTGCGGCCCGCAAGTCCACCTTTGCCAAAATGATGGTCACTGTGGCCTTCGCGCCCGGCCACCGCGTTCGCGCCTTCTTCCATCAGGACCAAACGCCCAGCTTTCTCGAGAAACGGAGAGCTGAACTGGACTTTTACATGCAGCGAGTGATGCTCTTCCCTGACGTCGCTGAGTTCTCCAAGCGCGAAGGCTGCAAGGTGCTGGCCGATTTTATCGGTGCTGAGCTCTATATGGACTGCAGTGGGCTGATGGGCCCAACGTCCCCCGGTATGAACATGTCGGGAGTTTTCTCGTCGTCAAGAGGACTGATGCGTGACTCTACGGACTCTGACAATCGCGCGTCGGTCGCCAGTGCCACTGGACCGGGAGATAAAATCAGCTCTCGACGGAAGATGTGTAGATTGGAGATTGAGGAGGAGATCGCACTCCGTGGTGGAGCGCACGAGCTGAAACGCTTTAAGAAGCGTGCACGCGTCTTCCGCAAAGAAAACGACCCTGTTGCGGCTGCAGACCCGTTCGTGGAATTCGTGCACAAGGAGTATGATCCTGAGTTCGCTGTGTGGATTCTACGGCGCTTTGTTCGATCGGTTAAGAGTGCTGAGAAGCGCGAGGCACTGTGTGCTGCTGGAGGCATTTCCGTTGCTTCGATCGATGCTGAGGATGTGGAAGAGAACAGATCGCAGCATCAGAACTACCGTATCAGCGTGCAAGAGGAGGAAGAGGCCGATCGCCGATCCAAGAAATATGGTACGTTGGCAATTTGGTTGTTTGGATGGGATTTCTATTAGGGAGACTGACCTTTCTTTTCGTCTTTTTGCATTGCGGATTTCCCGCCAGCAGAGCAAAAGCTGCAAACCTTTTCAAGTAGCCAAAGAAGTTCAGCTGGCCGTGTTAGCGACCCTGCGGTCCCTGGACGCGTCTCGCGGAAGAAAGCCAACCGCCAAATTCTCGAGCGCGTAAATGCGCTGTCAAGCGGCAACATCCATACCGTGACCGAATTCAAGCAAGCCGCGAAGGCACTTGGAAACCAAGAAATGAGCGGCCAGGTCTTTGTGGACTACCTACGCTCAACCTTCGGCAAAAAGGCAGCCGAAGAGTTGCTGCTCTTGGTCGTCGACGTGGTCCCTCAACCGCAAGTGCAACAGGAGTTGCGCGTCGCCTTGGCACGGTAAACCAAGCTTTTCCCGTGCCAGTTTTGTTGGACACACGAGGTGAAGACCAAAGCCAGCGGGTAGAAATCTTCGGGCTTGTGCTTCAAGATCCTAGACGGGCGACTAGTGCTTTGAGATCAACTTACACGAACGGTGGCGATAGAAGCTACCTCAGAAATTTTTAACTGTGTACAAATATTCATAAAATTTAATGTTGCATGATCAACTTATGATTGCGTCGATCTTCAAAACAAGCTCACGCAAGTTCTTGATCTCAAGTGTCGATCCGATGCCGTTCTTGAGTAGGTTGGCGAATTGGATCTTCGAGTACAGCGCCTGCAATTCAAGAAAACACGGTTAGCTCAGAAATCTAAAGAGTTTTAAGTAATTGAACTCACCTTGTTCACTTGGACCCATTCCAAAAGTTCTTCTTTGTCGTAGTAGAAGGCCTTGATATAGTTGCCTACATACTCGCGCCCACGAGGAACCGTTCGCGAGCTGATATGGTTGATCAGATCTAGTCCATTCTGGAGTGCGTGCAAGTCTAGCAACATCAAGGCACGTCCTTGAGGAGTGGGCTTGGGCACGGTGGAGAACGCCTGCAGAAGTGTATCCATGATAGTTTGCACCATTGCCGCCCAAATATCTTCCCGTGCATCCATCGGAATGGACCCATCCGCCAAAATTTGTAGCCCACCCCACGCTTCTCCACACTTTTGCACCAAGTGCACGATGTACTCGTTGTGCTGGTCACTGATGTACGGAATATCCCACGACACCGCTGCAACGGAATCCAAAAGCGCTGGGACGTCGACAAGCTTCGCTGCGATCGTACTGTACATGAAGTTACGGAGCTCTCGTGTTGTCGTGCGATTGCGTTCATATACTTCGTCCATCAGGCAGAGATAGCGGTCAGGAAGATAGGACCGAGCCAGTTCTTCAATGGCATTTAGCAGTCTGGACTGACCAACAATTGCCTCACAAGCAATGGCTCGCTCCGCCAACGCGTACAGGTTGCTTTCCTCTGCATTCTCCACAGCGGATGGTGTTCGAGTCACCTTGCGTAGTGTAATTTTTCTTGACATGGGTGAGTTCTGCTGTTGATCCCTCCCCCCATTATCGGGACTTGTGGCAGGGTAGATAAGCGCAGATGACTGGAGTAGCACTTCACCAGAATTAATTTCATCTGCAATGCGACAAATACCAGTGCGTAGCCCATTCCACCGTGTTGCATCATTCTTGATCAACCCCCCACCCTTACCACGGAACAACAGGCTGATATCATCTGCCGCGATGAAGTTAGTGAAAACGGCGTACAAGTTAAACTCAAACAGATTGTTCAGCGACCGGAACACGTCCCAGGAAATGTGAGGAAGGTGCTCCATCATTTTCAGATATACACCGCAAAGCCTAGCAGTAACAAATGTGGTCAGCCAATTCCTAGCATCGTCAACTTCAACATGTACTCTTACCGGACAAATCCTGCGAGACCAGAGGAAGTCAACACAAACTCGGACTCATTCGGATCCATAACAGGAAACACTTGGTTATCTTCAACACGTGGAGACATCTTATCACCGTTATTGGCACCTTTAGTTTCATGGTGGAAGCGGATGCCTTGCTTCATAGATAACCACTCCATCGAGTTGGAGACGTTAAACGGATTCCCTTCTATATGGAACGAAGGGAACACCGTTCTGGAATAAATAGGGTTGACAGCAAGGTCTTTGCGAACCTTGCGCTCAAAGAAGTATCCGCTCCGCTTTTCAATCAGCTTGAGGAGCCCTGCGTTGTCATCGCCATCAGTGGTTGATGCAGTCACGCGCAGCCAGTTTTCAGTGTCCAGAAGCATTCGAGCCAATTCGATATTGTCATCATGAAAAGCGTGCAGATACTGTTCACACTTGACTCGAAGGACGGAACGAATCTTTGAAGAAGGAGCTCCTGTAAACTCCTCCCCGATTTCAGTAAACGTCGTCGTCGCAAGTGAAAGCGTGATAATGTGCTCCATTTTGTACCCTGTTAGTTCACAAGCCCCAATAACTGTCAGTGACCACAAGTAGTCCTCATTTCCTCCAGAACCTGACGCTTACCATAGGTCATGTCCAGCTTCTCAATCATCTCCAACACGCTTTTCTGGATACTTTCCCACACGATTTTTCGGTACCTTAGCAAGGTCATACCAGTATCACAAAGCACTTGGTCGTATAAAGATCTCGGCGAAGCAGCATGACCAAGTGTTCCATTTCGCGGACGGTGCGTTGGGGACTCTGCCCTCTTCAATCTGCCGCTGCCTTGACCATGCTTAGCAGAGTGAGAGTGATGATACCCTAGTTCATCATCTTCTTCGTCGCTATCATCATCGTCGTCGTCATCGTCATCATCTATTCCACAGCGGTGAAGGTACGCAGCATCGTCGTTGAGCGGGTTAAATGGATCTCGATGCCACTGTACCAAAAGGTAGTACGTATGCATCAGGTCGGTGAGGTGTTCATAGCCTCGCTTTACGTTCTCGACCGTTTGGGATGAAGGTGGTAGCGTTGCATCTGCCGACTCCCCGTTTTTGTTGCTGTTATTGTCTTCAATAGGAAAACTCTTTTTCCCTTGCTTGAGTTTCTTCGGCGACACCGCTTCAAATACTCGGCGCATAAATTCAGACGTCATATCGTCAATGGAGCGCACGATGATCTCCGGAATTTTAGACAGCACATCGTTCAATGTGCACGATGAAAACTCGAAACCGAGATTTTCGGAGTGATCCGCCAGCGTAATGTAAGCTTGCAGTAACTCCTTGTACTCGAGGGGGTCAAAACACCCTGCGACTTTCCGCAAGGACTACATATCAATACGATGAATACGGTGAGTGAATATTCCATCTTCACACTACTCGAATCGATATGTACCTGGTCGAATTGTGCCCGCAACTTTGGAATGAAATCTTGCATCCGAAGCCGAATTTCATCCAAGATAGTGAGCCCCCGCATCTCCTCGCGTGCTAATCCTTTCCGAAGACCAACGCAAATGTCCACCTATCATTGAAATATACCCAACCAAAACAAAATGAGCTGGCTGGTCTTGATCAATAGCTTCAGCTGCAATCCTTGACACTTACTGCAGTAATAAACCGGTGTTCGTGGAGGGCAGCATTCATCTTTTCCTCCTCATCAAAGAAGTGAACGATTTGCGAGCCCAAGGTGACGATCTAATGATTCCATATAACATGTGAGGACAGGTGATCAATGACAGAGCATACAGCATGCGTGGTGCAGCAGTTACCTCGCACACGCGATCGCGGTTCCGCTTCGTTTTCACAATTTCCAGCGAACTGAACAGCAGAATATCATCACCACATCAGTGTCAAGTTATCAATTTATGACCAAACTATAACATACCTTAGAACTAAGTCTTGTTTCGCCGTTGCTAAAAGGCGGCGTCCGTTTTTGACATGGATTTGTGCCCGTACCAGGTCGAGATCCACCTCCTGCACCACCTTCATTCCCTGGATCAATGAGTTGTAATTCGCACGCACATCGTCCTGCAGCTTGGTCAGAATGACGTCCTTTGCGACATCGACAGCGCTAATTTCCGTGCGCATGAACACGTTCAGCTCGTTCTTTCTCTCCGGGAGATTTTCCTGTCATCAGCATACACCATCAGCACCTTCTCCATGTCAAAATCAACAGCACCAGCATCGTACCAGCATGTGCGCAACTGGGTCAAATTGCTCTGTAAAGTACCGAGGGTCCAGCGCCTCCAGGACTTCCTCGTTAGGCTGCGGTACCAACACCGACATGGCCCTTGCCGTCTAAAATCGCAAATATTATTGTTAACACAGCTGATAAAACGCTTTCTTTCAAATAATGTAAAATACCCTTGGTGTCGGCAGGAAGTCGGGCGATAGCAGAGTCGTGTCTGCGTCTGAGCTGTTGGGTGAACTGTCACCGCCATTACGCGGGCTCTTCTTGAGCTGGGGGAACATGTTGCGCGGCAGCCTGGCCATCCATTTCTGGTCCTTAAGCGATGCGAGCATCGGCAGTTCGTCCATCATATCGCGCAGGTCCAGCGAACGTTTGGGTTTGCTGGGAGATGGCGCCACAGCGGCCACCGTCACGGACAGCGGCGCCTCCAGTTCCATGGATTTTTCTACTTTGAGTAGCGACTTGTCTGATTTTCACTAAAACAGTGTACCAATTGCAGTGGTACATGTAGCCATTTGGGATTTAACCCGTTTAGGGTGAGCCATTCTCGAAATTGCACAAGCACCAGAGAAAGCGATGGCCAACATCACCGTGACGGAAGGCGCGCCCCACGCCGTATCGGACGAGACACGCGCGCGTGCCGACGCGCTCAAAGTGCAGGGCAATGAGGCGCTGGCGCACTTCAAGTTCGCGACGGCCGTCGAGTTCTACACCAAAGCCATCGAGCTGGCGCCCACCGCGATCTTTTACGCCAACCGCGCGGCCGCACACGTCAAGAGTGAGAGCTACGGACTCGCCATCGACGACGCCTCCGCCGCTATCGAGCTCGACGCCAGTTATGTTAAAGGTTAGTCGTAGCAGTCTACAATTACTACGGTGAAGGTACCCACTGACATTTTGTGTTGCCAGCTTATTACCGCCGCGGATCGGCGCAGCTGGCACTGGGCCATCACAAGAAGGCGGTGAAGGACTTCCGCCTTGTGGTGCGTATGAAGCCGCAAGACCGCGACGCGCGTGGGAAACTCAAGCTCTGCGAGAAGATCATCAAGGAGGCTGCCTTCGCGACCGCCATCCAGTCTGAGCGCAACCTGCCGCTCTCAGAGACGATTGACGTCGATTCTTTGGTGGTGGATCCATCCTACGACGGACCACGGCTCCCTGACGATGCAATGCAGACCAAACCCGACTTTATTGTGGCTCTTATGGACCGCTTCAAACGCGGCAAATTGCTGCACCGCAAGTTCGTCATCCAGATCTTGCTGAAACTCAAGGAAATGCTGTGTGCTCTGCCGTCGCTGCTTCGTATTTCGCTCCCGTCTGACGATGCCGACGCGCACTTTACCGTGTGCGGTGACACGCACGGCCAGTTCTACGACGTGTGCAACATTTTCTCTCTGAACGGGCTGCCGAGTGAAACCAACCCGTATTTATTCAATGGCGACTTCGTTGACCGAGGATCGTTCTCGTTTGAAGTGGTCATGACGCTCTTCGCCATGAAGCTTGTGTACCCGCAACACGTGCACTTGCTGCGCGGCAACCACGAGTCCAAGAACATGAACAAGATCTACGGCTTTGAGGGAGAGGTGAAGCACAAGTATGACGAGACAGTCATGCAGCTCTTCACGGAGGTGTTCAACTGGCTACCCCTCGCGGCAGTGATCGAGAACAAGGTGCTGGTTGTGCACGGTGGTCTTTTCAGCGACGAACATGTAACGCTTGCCGATATTGAGAAGATTGACCGCAACCGAGAGCCTCCTGAGAGCGGTTTGATGAGCGATCTTATGTGGAGTGATCCCCAGCCGTTCCCGGGTCGTGGTCCCAGCAAGCGTGGCATTGGTCTTTCTTTCGGTCCCGACGTCACGAAATCATTCCTGGAGCAGAACAACCTGGGTAAGTCTTGCTTTTTAACTACATGTACCGATTATTCTATGCTAACTTGTTCTTGTTTGGTAAAACAGACTTGTTGGTGCGTTCGCACGAAGTCAAGGACGATGGTTACTTAGTAGAGCACGACGGAAAGTGCATCACGGTCTTCAGTGCACCTAACTATTGCGACCAGATGGGCAACAAGGGTGCCTTCATTCGCTTCGAGCAGGACATGAAGCCCCGATTCACGCAGTTTGTTGCAGTGGTATGTGACTTACCATTACCTGCTGATATTTTGTGCCGGAAATTGCTAACTTGTTTTCTTTCATCTGTAGGAGCATCCACCCATTCGACCGATGGCATATGCCGGTAACATGGGCGGCATGTTCGGCTAGACTCATGCAGGTGTAGGCAAGTGTCTAGATAGGAGGAAACGCACAGTAGTTCAACAGATTACTCCAATTTGTAGGTGAATTGGGAATCTTTGGTGTACCCCTGCTCTATATCGCCAGTGTCCATTAACTGAACAAACGGTTCATCAAGATGCTAGCGTTTTCTCGGCATGACTGAGTTGGGCCACCGAGACGCGACAAGTGGCCTTGATAGAACCGCTGAACAGCGCCCGACTCAAAACTGGAGAACCGCGAACTCGGCGGCGTATGCGGCTCCCAGTTGGCTAATGCTGCAACTGTACAGAACACTTCGTCTCCGTTCAACTGCACCAATGCTGCGAAGAGTGCCGAGGTTTGCTCCACAATTTCCTGGGGTGCAGCATGACTCAAGTATTTGCTGCAGGTGCGTGTGATTTCAGGCACGAGTTGGGTCACTGTCTCTGATCGCTGGCAAACCATGGTCAGACACGACAGAATTGCTAGTAGTCGGCGGACTTCTTGTGTTTTCCGACCCCCGCTCACAGCACTAAGTTCGGTTTCAGAAGGCGCTTCAGTCTCAGTGCCTGGCCCAAATGTTTGCATATTGGCTTCATCTTCTGGCTTCGACAGCAGCAGCATCGAGCGAGTAAGCTGTGAAGACTTGGAATCGGCACCGAAACTAATAGATTGGATTTGAGATCGTAAAATCGGCCACACCGTTTCCACAAAGCGATCACCAACAAAATCACCTGCAGTTTCTGCCAGAGTGGTGATCACACGGACTGTGCCAGTCACGATAGCGCGGTTCTCGACACGTAATCGAGGTAGCAATTCGGGCCAAATCCGCGCGACGAGGGGCAATAGCTGTTTCTGGTGATGTGAGAGAAATCGCACACCCTCATCAATCAACGATAGTACTAGGCAACACCCAATAGGATCTGAGTCCACCAGGAAGTAACCACACCTGTCCATGATATCAATAACCAGTGTCCGGTAGCCTGACGCTTCTTCGCCCTTGCCTTGATCGTCGTCCTGGCTGTCAGGCTGGATTTCATCATATTCGAACGGCATAGCACCTTTTACACTAGGTACCTCTTCAGGGGTCGAGTGCTTTTCTTCTTCGTTGGCCCCGTCTTCAATATCAATAGCATCTATGCCATCGCTTTCCAAAACCATCATCTCGTGAATGAAGCAGTCCAGAAATGAGCGAGAAGTTGCTGGTTTTCCAGCCTCACCATCTCCAACTAGCAATACGGCCTTATTGATCCTAGATTCTTTGAAATCGTTGGCAATACTGCCAAGCAGCGCATTGAGTGCACGCAGTAGGCCGTCGACGTGAGGCGAATCCTGATACAAATCCACACTGCGAAGAAGCGACGATGCCACCTCATCAACAAGCGGTAAAGACGCCAACCGAGTGTGCCTCAGTAACGCCTCAACAACGAAAGCAGTCATTGGGTATTGATCTAGCTGCTCAAGCCGAGAGCACAACGAATCCACGAAGTAGTCCATATTGGCCTCAAAAAGAGCCTCCAGAGATCCGTAGCCTGTAAAGAAATAAACCTTTTCCAACGCTGCCAAAGCTGCACGCTCCACTTCAATACTACGCGAGCCCAACTGTTCCACCAGTGGATACAACACATGTAGAAGGAAAACCTTGAACTCTGCGCCAAGAATTTCTGCACACACGCCAATACACTCCACCATAAGAGCGCGCTGGGATACAAGCAATCTGTTGGACCCATGGTTCAATGGCGGTGTGTGCTCCTCCCAAGCACCCAGCGCCAACAGGTCTTCTAGAACGCGCCCAACAAGGTGAATATCCATAGGTTCGTGAATAGGGCGGGTGGTTCTCTCTTGGCTTAGGCAATATGCCCGAAGAAATTCATTCAGAACCAGCACAATCTCAGCACTTCCACTACCGGTATTCGTAGAATCCGTCTCAGATAAAAGCATGAATGCGCAGTCAATGAATCCTGCTGGAGTCGCCGTGGCACCGACTTCATGTAACATCAATAGCACCTCCCGAACCGAGGCTTCCTCGTTAAAAAAGCGTAATCGCTTTTGAAATTGTGAAATCACGACATTTGCTGCAGTGGCATCACCGTTTTCAGCAGAATCTGGTAGGTTTGGGAGTGTTTGATGAACTACCAACTCAATGTCAAGTGCAGCAAACGACACCACTCGACAGAGAGAGGTGTATATACTCTCCAAGGAAGCATCCACATACGGAGTGAGGCTTGATCCTAGAAACGACAGGTATCCGCGAAGTGTGCGTACCAGGTGCACTTTTGTTGCCTCGTGTTCTGTAGCGACCTTCAAAACAAGCGTGGAAAGCAGCATTTGGAAACGATCCGCCATCTCAGGAAGCACTCGCAGACGTTCTTCAGAAGACAATACCGACAGCTGAAGTTTCTCGAGTATCTTGCTTGCCTCTTGAGCAACCTCCGCAATGCCATCACCATGGAGAACCAGAAGTTCATCGTAGCATCGAAAGAACGATATGCGAAGAGCTGGTCGACACTGTAGCATCACTGTACCACAAAGCTGTGCAAGGGCACGTCGAACTCGCCAAGATGAGCGCGGAAGACCTGTACTTGGGCCAGCAGCAACGGCCGTGACACCGGCAGCAAACATTCGAGAGAACAACAGATCCAGATTCATAGCTGTCGTCTTAAGCCATTGGTCGCTTTCCCTTGGTGAAGATTCTGCACCTTTTTCTTTCGTTTCAACTGACTGTCGAATCGCTTCGAGCGTAAATCGCTCTTTTGGTCGTCCTTCTTCGTCTCCTGGCAAGCAGTCGCCACCAATGCACATATCCAGTGCCGCTGCTAAACACTCCAACGCGGCAACAATCACCTTCGACGTCTGCTGCGGTGCGTTTGCACTCTTCCATAAGCCAGCAGCAACACCAGGCAAATACTGTCGTAGTGTGTTTGGATCACGAATGAAGACCATAACGCACTTCAGCACTTCAACAGCTTGCAACGCAGCCTCACGACAGCGATCTCGCTGCGCCACGTGAAGTAACGATGCCACCACGTACGCGAAGAAATGTTGCTGATCCATCTGAAGCAGCAGCTCCTGCTTCCGCTCTTCCTCCTGCAGAAGTTCCCGTAGGGTTTCCAATACAGCCAGTCTTAGCTCCTCCGGTTGAGAAGAAATCGCCATACTATCAGGAACGTCTTCGCCACTATCTCCAGCCTCTGGTGGTGGCGGCAGATATAGCACACAACTCTGGACGAAGCTTAGTCTGTGTTGTGTTTTCCCTGGGGTTTCTCTTCTCATTCGAGACTTGCAGCGTCTTAGCACGCGCACAAACACTTTGAATGACAGCTCTTGAAGTGGCGCATACAATGAGTTGAGAATGAACGCACCCAAGAGCTTGTGAAGCGACAGCAGCACGAGGTCGTCCATAGCAGCGAACCCAACAAGTGGAGCGTCTACTGCGCCTTTCTCAGAGAGACCCACGCGATCATACAGCGCCATCAAGTCGTACAGAACGCCTTGTAGCTCCTCGCAATAAACAGGACTCGGCTGGAGCTGCACGAAGCGTGACAGACGCGTGCACAGCTCCACATACGTCGCCACATCCGCCATCCTTGTGAGGTTTAGAGTGATGGTCAAGTCAATCTATGTAAGCCACACAATTATGCTTCAAAGTGATGCAATCATACACCGTCACATCCATGGGAGCTCCACGTCGGACGAAGCTGGAGCAGCACGATGCGCTCGTGGCGCAGCTCGCGGCCATTAAGAAGCGCCAGCAGTCGCTCCGTCAGGACTCTTTAGCCTTCGCGAAGGACCCTGAGGCACCCGAGAAAGTGGCAGCTCAGCGCTCGCTGCGTTCTCTACGTCAGCTGACCCCAGATGTGACTGTACTCTGCGCACAAACGGGAGCCGTCGTGGAGCGCGTCGCCAACGCTAATGACGTAGCCGAGAAGATGACGCGCGAGGTGCGTCGATTGGATGTAATTCAGTCACGTTTGGGCGTGGCATTGGAGCAGTCGGCGCAGCTGCTGACGCTCCGCAACGCCCTGGCGGGTATCCGACGCGCTATGCAGCAACAAAGGTATCCAGAGGCCGCTACATTCCTACAAACGCTAAAGAATATCGAGCACCAGATGCCACTGGATGTGGCGGACAAACTGCGCGTTGATACTATTGAAAACGACCTGAAGGGAGTCATTGAAGGCGCTTTTGATGAAGGGTTACGAGCTGGGGACAACCGCAAGGTGCAGACGTACGCGCCGCTATTTCAAGTAGTTGGTAAAGACTACGAAGAGCATGGGCTGGTGATGCTGCTTGAGCACGTACAGCAGTCTCTAGAACAAACGCTAAAGAGGGACGGAGATCCACGAATGGGGGTGTATAGTACACAGGAACTCATCACGCACCTCGCAGAGGTGTTTAACCAGGTTGCACAAGAAGTACAGCAGCATGCGGGACTGCTGTCGCAGTGTTTTGAAAAAGTTCATGGCCCGAATCGGCTTGTGGCCAAGTTGTATACACTGGGAGAACAGTCGTCGGTTGCCGTGCTGAACGCGTACATGGCACAACGCAAGTTTCACGAGCGGATTGCAAATGGGGAGCAACCTAGATCACCGACTTCGACAACGCCATTGTCACCGTCAAACCGCAGTGGTAGTAATCGGGGAATGCAGTCTGCGCCTGGAAGCCCTAGGGATGACGGCGTTGCAGTCATGAACGAGCAGCTGAATGAAATGGCGTTGGTGATTCAGCACACACAGACATACGAGCGCTTCATGCGCTCGAGAGTGGCGCCTGGAGACGATAACGCAGAAAGTGGAGATGCTGAAACTGAAATGGGCACGCTAGCTGAGGGTGATAAAGGTGCTGTCGTTCCGGTATTGCCACCGATCCAAGAAAGTGAGCTTGGGAAATCTGTCCAGGAGCTGGCCGGATATTACTGTTTCTTTGAGAATGCGCTGTTAAACCAAGCGGCCCGAAAAGCATTTCAGTGGGAAGAACTTCATTTCTCATCTGGCGATAGTAACTCTGGAGAAATCGACGGTGACGATGGACTCGTGTGTTTCCCTATATCATCGGCAATTGATGAAATATTTTACGTAGCACGCAACTCAGGGCTCCGTGCCTTGGCCACTGGTCATGTTGACTGCGCGGCTGGTGTTCTCAACATGATTAATACGGTGCTCCGTGATGTTGTTGGCGACACAATGCGAAGCCGTATCCGGCATATGACTACTTCTGCTAAGATGGATAGTGCGGCAGGAGGAGATACGGCAAGCTTGTTGGCTGCCTCCTCCGCTCAATTGCGTGATCAGATGCAGCAGCAATTTGCCAAGTTCAGCAAGACTGTTGGACCTGTGGGTGGTGTTAATACTGGTGAGAGCTCCGGGCAGACGCCAGAGCAGCGGAAGGAGCACGCTCCAGATGTCGTACTCAACAGCTTGGAGGTAACCTCGGGATACATCGCACAACTGAAGGGCGAATTTGAACATGAGTTGCCTGAGGCCTTCCCAGAGGTGCCGCCGCACATTATGACCTGTTTGAATGCCTTGGAAGATGCTTCAGCCGAGCTGAAGCAGCTACTCCTAGCCTCGCGAAAAAAACTTCTGAAGCTCCTGGAACCCAAGATATCCGGCTACCTCAATAGTTTGCTATCACCGTCAACGTCGTCATCTTCTGCGGCTTCGGCATTGGCTGCATCCGCTACAGCTCTGTCGTCGTCTGGATCCTCGTCTTCGAGGCGCAACCCCGTCCAGTACGAACTTACAGAGGCTATGTTCACGTTTAACGAGGCCAACGACCCGTTCGCGCATGCGTTTGCTCGCGGTCTTCGTTCCTTGTTATCTGGGTTTCGTGGGAGTCTTTCACGTAGCAACTACCGTGCAATTGTGCTGGGAGTTGCTCTGTGTTCTGCCACTCTGCTGGAATCTTGGTTCCTCGCGAAGGCCCCACGCGTAAACCAGCTTGGCGCCTTGCAGTTTGACAAGGATGTGCGCGTCATCGGCACATTCCTCAGCAGTGAAGGTGGTGCTGATGAAGAAGTGCGTGAAGCTTTTGCGACTTTGACTCAGCTTTCAGAGGTGTTGAACGTGGATACTCCTCAAGACGTGCTGGACGTGTACGGACGACGACGACGCGGTGTGGCTTGGACACTTCCAGCTGCTCGCGTCAAGGAAGTGCTCTCGCGTCGTGTGGAATTTGCCGATGCTTCTATCAACAAGCTGGTCTTGAAGTAAGACGCGTAAGGTGACGCTGGAGCTTATTCCGAAGATAATTTCATGGTACAAGGTTCGGATTTGTACAGCATTATACAAGGCTAGCATTCGTCTTTTAACCCCAACGCATTGTGGTAGCTAAAAATGCGTTCGCTCCATTCGCGAACTTCTCTCTTGACTAGCGCTTCATCGATAGTGGTAAGTTGTCGTTTACGAAGTACCTGCTTTCCATTGATCCACACATCCGAAACATGCTCACGACCAGCAACATACACCACATGGCTCACTGCGTTGTACATTGGTGCCATCTCAATGCTGTCACACTCGATAGCAATGATATCTGCGCGCTTACCGACTTCAATGGATCCAAGCTCTTGCTCAAGTCCAAGAGCCTTTGCTCCGTTCAGCGTAGCCATCTGTAGCGCTTCAGCTGCAGAAACGCTGGTGTTCTGCTGCGATTCAGCCTTTGCTAGTATCGCTGCAAGCTTCATTTCGGCCAACATGTCGAGCGAGTTATTACTTGCCGCGCCGTCGGTACCAAGAGTGACGTTCACATCTCGACGTAGCATTTCAGTCACACGTGCGATCCCTGACGCCAATTTGAGGTTGGAAGATGGACAGTGAACCACGTGAGCTCCAGCACGAGCGATGTCATCGATCTCCTCGTCCGTTAACTGCGTCATGTGTGCGCAAATGAGCCTATCCGATAGCAGTCCTAACCGCTTGAAGTTTGCAAGTGGACGGAGTCTCTGGTCGCTCTTGTGGCAGCACATGGACGCTCGGTTCAACTGCTCGCTGTCATTGCATTCCGCCTCCGTTTCGTGCAAATGGATGTGGATCCGAGCATCGTATTTTTTCACCAGTGCATCTACCTTCAACAAGGTCTGGTCTCCAACCGTATAAGGCGAGTGGGGCGCCATTGCAACTGTGATGAGGTCGTGGCATCCAGGAGCGTATTTCTTCAAATTAGGCTCAGCTTTGGTCAGAAAGTCATCCGGGCCTGAGCCGTAGGGCGACGCCATATCCATAATCCCTTGGCCTACAGCTCCACGCATCCCTGTATCCTCCAGTACACTGCATATCGCATCTGGGAAGAAGTACATGTTGTTGAAACACGTCGTCCCGCTGCGGATCATTTCTGCTACGGCGTGTATCATCCCGGCTTTCACGAACTCTACGCCCACGAACTCCTTCTCCACAGGCCAAATATCCTCGACCAGCCAATCATGCAGCGCTTTATCGTCCCCCAGGCCTCGGAACAGGGTCATGGGCGCGTGTGTGTGCAGGTTAATAAGACCAGGCAGTAAAATGTGGTGGTCTAGATGTTGCTCTTCAACACCGACGAAGCGGTTCTGGGCCTCGTCACGGGGCACCAGCGCCACAATCCGGGTCTTGTCGATGACAACAGCAGTGTCATGTAGCACCACACCGCGGGGAATAACGGGGATCACGTACGCAGCGTAGAGCACCAGATCCACGGTAGCCTTGGCCATAATTGGATCTAAATGTGGCATTTATTGTCAAATTGGAAAATGGCGCGAAACGTCAAATTTCAATTTAAATCTCGCGGGACAAAAAAGCTTTTCATCCAATCAGAAGAAATCTTATCCAAAAATTGATGCCATTGAATAATCTACCCAGAAGGTGCTAAGAATGCGTCTGCGCGCTCTGTATGCGTCACTACAGTGCGTCGTGCACCCGGCAGAGATGGAAGCGGCGGAACTGCTGGCGCTGGAGCTTTGTCTGCGGGACGGCGGCGCCAACATCCTGCAGGAGCCGAATGCTGCTAGCAGCAGCATTGTAACGCACATCGTGTGCCACCCCAAGGCTTACCAGAGCTTCGTAGAGCAGCGCAACGAACGATTCGTGGCGCTAGTAAGACCTGAGTGGGTCTTCCGCACGTTCTTGCTGCAGCGTCTGCTGCCTGTGGACCGCTTCAGCCCCAACCCAGCGCTCATTTTCTCCACTCTAGCGGTCTCGGCGGGAAGTATGGGCAAAGACCCTCGGAAGGTCATCAACGGCCTCATTACGCACTTTGGCGGGCAGATTGTGGACCAAAAGGAGGTTTATCCAGGAGCTACACACATTTTGTACCAGGAAGACAGCGAAAAAGACGCTGCCGCGGCTACGGAGCTGGAAGCGCAGGACTTCCAGAAATTGTTGCAGCTCAGCTTCTCCAAGACGGACTTGACTCGGGAAGTTGACGGATGGAGAGCCCACATGGAGACGAAATCCGCAGACGTGACGTATACGCTCCCCAGTTGCGTGGTGGCCTACATGGGGCAGAGAGCTGGACTTCACAAGCAATTTCACGTCAAATACACGTGGATTGAAGAGTGTCTCGCGCGTCACACTCGAGTACCAGAAGGGCCTTTTGCATACATGCCGAGTGGTGCTGCTGAGACTAAGCCGAACAAAAAGGCACCCAATTGGAAGACGCAGCGTGAAGTGCATCTGGAAGATCTAAACTTCAGCAAATGCGCGCAGGTTTATCAGCTCGGGAGGACGGAGCTGAGCACAGAACTCTCGGTGGTTCGCAAGTTGTCTAACGAGGTGAGGAATTCGGATTTCTTGTGAGATGCGCTTACATTGACATGGACTGTTTTTGTTGTTGTTGTTGCAGAAACTTCAGGTGATGAAGAAAGCGTTGCACGGCTCGATTGTACTCCTGGCTCAACATATTGCCCCGCTACTGCGTGAGAAGCTGTCGGACATGCTGAAGGCGGTCGATGCCAAGGTTGCAAATGTTCCATTTGGTGACTCCTATCAGGATATTGTGGGCAAGGTAGTCGCGAATGCGTCTTTCATCGTGTGCCGGTACCGTGGTGGATTTGAATACAACGAGGCTACGCGTCAAGACAAAAAGGTGGTTAGTATCTATTGGGTTTTGGCAGGACTTTCGCAAGTCAGCAAACCGACACCATTCAATGAGGTGATCCAGAGACCAGTCCAATCCTTTGGAAGTATTCCTGGCATGCAGTTGTTTGTCATTACGTTATCCGGGTACTCAAGCCGATCAAACCCAACTCGAGAAGAACTTCAGATCGCTATCCACGCTACGGGCGCCTGCTTGCTCCCGGTGCTTTCAAGAACGCACTCGACACACCTCCTTTGCTACGAAGGCTCTGGGGAGAAATACAAGAAGGCACTGAGCTGGAGATTCCAAAACGTTTTGAGTCACGAGGTACGTTCTTCCATCTATCCAGATGTGCGTAAAAACTCTAACCGATGTCTGCTGTTCTGCTGCCAATAGTGGGTCTTCGAATGTCTTTCGAAATGGGAGTATGTTCCCGAACTTGCGTTCCGATATACTTCTATCAAGGAATTATCGGGGGATACCGACAGCACAGCCTCAGATCACAGTACCAAGAAGAAGGACAGCAGAGACATCAACCCTGATGAAGAAATAGTAAGCAAGACGAAACTAGCGATCACGCCCAACGTGAGAAGCGCAAAGAAGGCTGCAAAGGGGGGCGAGAGACGCTTTGATGTTGACGGCATTCTCACTGAAATTGACAACGTGCCTACTCCGACCGAGAAGAAGACCCCAGTTAACAAAGCAACTCTGGCGGAAACCTCAAAGACATCTACTACGACACCTGGACGGGCGAAAGATGTTGCGTGCACCCTATTTGACACACCGACAAACCCAGTCGTCCCTTCGACGAAATCAAGGAAGACGCGGGCGCGTAAGAATGTTGTTGACGAAGCATCAGCTGATGTGGGAGAAGTGGAGGAAGAACCTGCTACTAAGACTGCAAACACAGATACTGAAATCGCGAAGGAGCCCCCGCTTGTTATAAGCATTAGCAGTGACAGCAACGCAGACGAATCAATCTCTGCGAATGCAGCGAACACCAGTACAACAAGTCAAGAACCAGAAGATGCGAAGGCCCCCACCAGAAAATCTCGCGCTAAAAAGCGTAAGAGCGCCGACTCGGACGAATCAGACGCATTCAAGCCAAACAAGGCCCCTACGAAGAAGCAAAAGAAGGAACCAGCACCTAAGAAGAAAACGCACGCGGCGTCACCACCGAAACTCAAGCGCGTGTTTCTCTTAACCGGAGATCGGGATCAAGCTGTAGTGCATACCTCCATCATCTCCTCATTGGGTGGTACAGTCAGCGAGTTCGGCCGTGTATTTGATGGCAACTGCACGCACATTATTTGCAGCGAACTCAAGCGGACGGAGAAGTTTATCGCTGGATGTGCGGCTGGCAAGGTGAGATACTCTTCATGTTGCTAGAGGCGGTGGGTGAGATTCTAACACTACGCTGTTCGTATTGTTATTTTACAGTGGATATTAAAACCATCGTACCTGGATGCCTGCTCGGCTGCGGGCAAGTTTGTCGATGAAGCTGCACACGAGTGGGGAACCCACAAATCGGACAGTCAGGGTATCGATGGACGTATTTGGCCCGAAATCTGCGCATATTGGCGTAAGAAGCGTGCTGCTGAGCACCCAGGCGCGTTCAATGGCTGGCGGTTTTTCATCCACGCGAAGTGCATACCGCCTCGAGATATGTGTGAGCGCATTATTGTCGCCGGTGGAGGTTCCGTGCTCCCTCTCACCAAATCCTCCGACTTCGATGGTTTGTCAAAGGAATCAACGTCCGAGGCGCCTGTCGTTGGGCTGTTTCCCCCCGAGGTGCCAACACGGGACCTGTGGTTGAAGAAGCTCAAGACGCACAACATTGAATGCATCAAGGCGACCTTCCTCATTGACTTCATCACGAAGAAACAGTCGCCGCCCGTCAAGCGCGTTGACTACAAACTTTAGAGGTCTACGTGCACAATACCCTGTGCGACAGCGGGCGATGGTTTTAGTCGTCCATTTCGATGAGATCGGCTTCGCCCTTGTAGATCTGTCCACCAACACAGATGCAGCAAATATTTAGCAGTGTGTTCTCGGCTAATGAAAACTACAGTGCTTACCCTTCCAAAGCGATCGAAGCCTCCGTGCAGAATGAGCACGCGGGGCTTGTGGCTGACGCCGTCCAGCACCACCTCCATCCGAGACTTGAATCTCTTGGCACAACTCGGACCGCGCACTTGGCTCAACATGCAGTGGAACACGATGGCGTCCTCGTCCTTGTACTTCTCCACAAGGGCGTCCACGTCGTCGTCGTCCATGAAATTGTCCTCGGGGATGTTCACCGCTGAGCGGATGTGGCCGCCGGCGTAGTCGGTATCACGAACGTCGATGATGACGGGGGGTTTGCTCGACGTGCTGGGCTCGCGCAGGATCTCGGCTAAGGCAGAAGGCTGGATGTAACGCGGAGGCTCCATGTACCCGATCGGCAGCGACATGGTGCGTTGATAAAAACAAATGTCAGATAAATACAAAAGATTCACAAAGAGTTTAGTTATAGAAAATATACCGAAGTAGTATCGTAAATGATGTGATAATTCAGACAGAATGTTTTAAGCACTAACGCCTGGATACTTGTCGTTGACGGTTCTAGGATGAAGAAACGAGTGCTAATCCAACTACAGCAACGAGTTACTTCTCTGCAGGCTTGACGAGGTGAGTCTTCAGTGCCTCAAGCGCCTTGTAGCGGTGGGAGATCTGGTTCTTCGTGGCCTTCTCCATCTCAGCGTACGTCAGGTCGAATCCGTCCGGCTGGAAGACCGGGTCCCAGCCAAACGTGGTCGGTCCACGAGCAGGTACAATCTTGCCGTGCGTCTGACCGATGAACACCTGTGGCTCTTCGCCGGCGGGTGCATAAGCGAAGATACACTGGGCGTAAGCGGACTTGTCCTCGTAGGCGGCCAGCATGTTGTTGAGACCGTCGTGGCCCGTCTTCTCCAGGAACCACTTGATATATGGGCCGGGAAGACCCTTAAGCGCGTTGAAGCATAGCGACGTGTCCTCCACCAGCACGGCACCCTGAACCTGCTTGGCGGCAAGACGACACTTCTCCTTGGCGATGTCGGCTGGCTCACCCTGTAGCTCCGGCAAGTCCACAGCCTGGTTGCGGAGCTCGAAAGGGAACTCCGTGCCGAGGATGGCCACCACCTCCTTGAGCTTGTTGGCGTTGCCAGTCACAAACGTCAGCACAGGCTTGGTCGACATGTTCCTACAAGTTTGTCAGTGACCAATGCGCATTAAATGTCGCTTATCAAGTACGTCACATTTTTAAGTTGTGCAAAATGTTACTCGAAGGTATGTGCGATCTTGAAGAGACGCATAGAGCTTATATCCGATGCCCATGCTGCCGGCCTTCCAGGTGCATCTGCGCCAGCCCATTCTCGAGCGAGTGGCGCAAGTAGGGAAATTCGATGGTCGTCACCCTGCACTGGCATGCGGCACCACCGCTGGCAAAGTGTTTATCCATTCGCCCAACGAGAACACTTTTCGGGATAACTCCGAGACCAGTGACAGTGAACAGAGCAGTGTACGGTTCCTCAAGATTAACCGCAAGGTTACGGCTCTGGCTGCAGGAAAGTTTGAGACGGGGGATCAGGGCGACACGCTCGTGGTCGGCACACAGTCCAGTCTGCTAGCGTACGACGTGGAAAAGAACTCGGACATTTTCTACAAGGACGTGCCCGATGGCGTGAGCGCTATGCTCTTTGCACCGGCGCCACGTGCTGCTTCCTCTATGACCTCTCCGTCGCAGATGGTTGTGGTAGGCGGCAATTGCTCGCTGCAAGGCTTTGGTCGTGACGGTGGTGAGCTCTTCTGGACGGTCACGGGGGACCACGTTCGTGCGCTGACAGTGAACGATGTAACCGGCCACGGTCGTGATGAACTCGTTGCTGGCTCTGATGACTTTGAGATCCGAGCTTTCCAGAATGAAGAAGTAGTATTTGAGTGCACGGAGACGAGTCGGGTTCTGGCCCTCACAGCGATCAAGAAGCAAGTGTTCGGCTACGCTCTGCAAAATGGCACGATGGGTGTGTACAAGGGCAAGCATCGCGCATGGCGTGTCAAGTCCAAGAATGTCCCTACTGCGATTCATAGCTTCGATATTGACGGTGACGGAGAGAAGGAAATCGTAATGGGATGGAGCAACGGTAAGTTCGAGTCGAGAAAATTAACGAACGGTGAAGCTGTGCACAAGGAAGTGCTCCCATCGCCTGTGTCAGCTCTAGTGACGGCGGATTATCGCATGGATGGCCAAGAGGAGATCATCTGCTGTTCAGCAGACGGAGAGATCCGCGGATACGTGACGGCCACGGGCGATTTCCCTGCACCAGGGATCTCAAACTCTTCTACTAACGACAAGCCAAGCCAAGAAGAGAAGGAGGTAGCGAAGCTGTCCAAGCACCGCGCAGCTCTTCAGCTTGAGATTAAGGCGCTGGAGGCAAACCAAAGTGGCAGTTCTGCTTCTACCGCAGGAAAAGGACTTCGTATCCGAGCTGACACCAACATCAAAGTTCGATCTCTAGCAAGCAAAACTGCAACAAACTTCGAGCTCGAAGTTTCTACTGAGAACGACGCGGTTATCAAGATGGTCGTTGTATTTGAGTCTGAGGCTGGCATTTTCGAGGGCGAGTCCCTGGTCGTACGCCCAGCAACAATGAGCCCCACAGTTCGAATCCCACTGAACTTGAGTAAGCATGCTGCTGCACGTCTCGATTTCAAGGTGCTTGTAGGCTCCCGCGGTCATCACACCTCCTTTCACGTGTTTGAATCTACCTTCAAGTTACCGAAATTTGCTGCTTTTCATCACATCACGGGCGAAACGCCAAGCCCGCAGACTACGCCGGAAGGGTTTGTGCGCTTTAACACGCCCGTGAAGCCCCAGCAAATGTACTCGTGGCTGGACAATGCTTTCGTCTTAGCAGAGGCAATTCCGGAGAGCTCTCAAGCACACTTGATGTTCCGTTCTCTTCGTGACAATTCGAGACTCAACATTTCTGTGACGCAGCAGGAGACTGTACTTCAAACGGATAACATGGAGCTGGCAGCAGAACTAGTGCAGCATCTGTGTGCTTTCCTTGAGTGGCGAGAATTGGAATCTGTGGCGGATTTCCCCCGTCAAATGGAAGACTTTCGCAATTTGCTCGTACGAGTAGATGAAAGCAACGCTATTCGACTGAAACTTACAGGTGAAATGGCCGACGACTCGAACCAGGTGAAGAATCTCATTATTCGCGTTGAAGACTCGCGTATCCTCAACGACATGTAAGTGACGTGTTGCCACGTGAAACTTCGTTTTCTAATCCTCTTGTATATCGATACGATAGGCCACGCATGAGGCGGTTCTACTCCGAGTTGTTTTCGCTCAACAATCAGCTCCTAGGCGAGTACACGAAACGAAGCACCAACCATCAGGCGCTTCTGGACGCACTCAAAGAAGTGAATGGCATGATTCAGCTTGCCGCCAGGTTGCGCTTCGGAAACGCAAAGTCCACGGTTATCGCAGCTTGCCGCAAGGCGATCAAGAACAACAACATCCATGCGCTATTCTACATCGTAAAGACCGGGAAGGAAGAACACCAGTAATTTACTTGGCAACTCCTTACTTCAAAATCAGGAAGATAAATAAACTTGTCTTCGTATCATCTTAAATCGCTAACCAAAATGGTGAGGATGGAAAGCGAGGGAATCACGCCAGTCTGCGTCCTCATCTTCATCGTCATGTATGGCAAACGCTTGCTTGTGCGTGCGCTTACCGGATGAACTTTTGCCAGGAACTTCCTTCGACGGTGAAGGGTTCAGTGTATCAACTTCGTCACTAAATGAGATTCGTCTGACAATCCGAGGTGTCCTGCAGGCCACAACCAAACAGAATTTCAACAAAAAAGTCAGCTCACTATTGCCTCAACCCGTCGTGCACTTACTTTTCCTGTTTCTGTTCTTTGGCAGTTCCAAAGGCCTGACCGTGGTTGCGCTTTTCGAGAACTTGCTGATCTGCTACAATATCGTCAACTTCGTTTTCAGCATCTGACCCAAACGCTTCAAAGTGTGTGCGCTTCTCTGCGCTTTGAGGAGCTGCAGAAGTAGCAGGAACTGAGTCTTCGATGGATTGTTCATATACTCGAGGGTGCTTGCGTTTCTCTTCAACTTCTTGAGCAGCACCTGCAGCAGCACCATTTGTCTCTACATCCGATCCAAATGCCTCGTGGTGCTTCCGTTTCGCTGCAGCTTGTAAAGCAGCAGCAGAACCACCGATAGCAAAAGTGGCACAAAATGCCTGGAAATCAGTCGTAACCTCGCTTGGCTCGGACTCTTTGGTTTCTTCGTCTTCCTCCACGGCCTGGCGATCATGTTGCTTACTTGATTGTGAAAGAACTTCTGGAGATGTTTGTTTGGAAGCTTGGAAGGGTAGATCCACTATGGACTTCTCAGACCCAACAGCAGGAGGCACCGGAGCTGGGGCTATCACTGGAGGTGGAGCGTGCGACGTCGAGGTGGCTGCTTTCTGTCTCCTTCGCGCTCCTATCAGTGCCTCCAGCCTTGCAGCGGCCTCACTAGGGCCACTATACCCCACTCTTTCCACTTCCTCTACTAATCGCACCGGCCTCCTCCCCCAAAACGTCGGTGATTCTCTTCGTCTTGCAGGTCTCATATTTACTGCCTGCTTCCACTCTTCCTGTTCATGATGCTTCTCCTCCTCTTTCTCTTCCTCACTAACCTCATCAAACGAGAAGCCTCCACGTCGAGATGTCCTTGTCGCCAACGTATCGCTCATTGCCATCGGAGGTCGAGAAGCTTCTTGTTTCCTGATATCTGCGCCAAAATCCTTCTCGTCAATATCTTCCATTCTCAGTTTAATCCCATTGGGTTTATGCGACGGTTTTGGCCTCGTCACCTTCACTGAACTAGTCGGAGATGCCAAAGGGGACGATGAAGGCGACGGAGACGGGGAAGCCGCTACACGTTGTTTGGCAGCACTTAAACGTGGCTGACTCCGTTTCTGAGGCGACCAATGAGCTGTTTCCTCCAGAGCTCGTTGCAGTGCCTTTAGTTGCTGCTGTAGTGCTAGTCGCCGGTGCTGGAACTCGCGGGTGGACAGAGGAATGATTGGCGCTCGCAATGCCAAACGCGGCATCTCTATCCGCACTCGCCGCTGGAAGAGGAGCGGTACGAGAAGCTCCAGCAGTAGCACGAGCGCACCATAGTACAGACACAAGCGGAAGAGCAGAGAGTCCTCCTTTAGCGGCAAGAACAGCATGCCGCTGCGCCAACTGTACCAGAATTTTGCTTTTGCTAAAACAATTTACAAATTTCCGCTAAATTGTTTTAACAAGTTTAAACTTCTAACAAAGTTTTTTAAGTTACTACAGTAGTAAAACCGCATTTTGCCAATCAATTAGCGAAAAACCTGTTTCGTTCTTTGCCGGTATGAAAGGAAAGTGGCTTTACAAGTGCTCCCTAGTAGGAATCCGACTGGTGTACATAGCGAGCGCCTTAAGCTATCGATATCGTCTCTCAGACCTGGCATAATCTACCGGTACTTGTCCATGAACTTAGCGTGGAACTTGGAAGTCTTCTCGATCACCTCGTCCACAGCCTCCTCGGGCGGCAGGATCGTGGACCGGAAGTGCCACGTACCCTCCTTTTGGCCGAAGCCCGACCCAGGCACCACCACAATACCCGTATCGTCCAGCATCTGCATGCAGTAGAATGCATCGGGGGCCAAACCAGCCTCCTTAGCGGCTTCAACAGCCTTAGGCGGGATCGTGATGCTCGGGAACGTGTACATGGCGCCCTCCGTCTCGTTGCACGTAACACCCTCAAGCTCGTTGAACGCCTCCACCAGCTTCAATGCACGGCGCTTGAGTGCCTCCAGCGTGCCGTCACGTTGAGCAGCGTAGCGCTCGTATGACGCATCGCCAGGTTGCGGCGGGTTGGTCATCATCCCCACCATCAGCTGACCCTCGATGTTCGAGCAAAGGTTAACCG